>CAJHQP010002642.1:0-81659 GCA_905132765.1 Moricandia arvensis
TCCTACAATCATCATCATCATCATCATCATCATCATCGATGGTGCCAGACTGGACTCAGCTCCCTGAAGAGCTACTTCACATTATCACAGAGAAACTAGAGAACTGTTTCAATATTATCCATGCTCGGTCTGTTTGCATCTCGTGGCGATCCACATTTCCCTTTCTTGACTGCCTATTACGTAAGTAAAGGCTTATGCACTCTCGAGAAGGTCCCTTTGGTTTCTCTTCAGAGTCCCAAACTCCTGCTGCTTCAGCACCGGAGTGTTTCTTGGGAGGAATAGGTAGAGGTGAGTCTGTGGATCATATGGAGCTTCAGTCTCCTATTCTATGCTCAGTGAAGATCCCAGGATCTGATCCAACCGTGATGAATGTTAAGAAGTTCTGAAAATGAGGTTGATGCGCCTTAAGGAAACCTCTAATGCTCAATGCTGCCATTTACTCGCCTTCAGATGCAGATTTTATCAACCGGGACCTCTTAATTTTCGATCATTATTCCCTGAAATGGACTCCCTTGACGCCATCGCCGCTTCTGAGATCACACAAACACCCTGGTTCAAGCTGGTGATGATGAACTTTAACTTGTTGAGAAGTTCAACCCGTTTCCTGGAGCTGATTATACTAGATTTTAACCGGTTCACTTGAAGAGTGAGTAGGCTAGACAATGAACCTGATATATCTCACTTTGCATAACTGAGACCTCCGTTGGCATATTTTTCTTATTAGATCAGATAAAAAACAACTTTCCTATGAGTTTAGGAAAGGATTTTATGATGCCGATGTTATGTTAATACGTTGAAAACTAGATCATTGTTCTTTCTAAAAAAATTATATGAAACTTGGAAATGCTTGCAATCCTAAAGCTAATGTCTTACTTTTACAACAGACTTCGCTACAAAGCTGTCTTTTACGCCCCTACTTGTTCGTTTTCTATAGTTCCTGGCCTGCGGATCATAACTCATGCATTTAGAGATCAGAATACTACACATTTGATTCAACAAACAAATTTATAGATATATTAAAGTAAATATCATATAAAAGATAATTATACAGAGAAGTATCCAAACATAAATAGGAAAATACTCGAACGGATATTGATTTAGGAGATATTGGATATCCAAACCCGGACAGATAATATCCAAACTCGACAGATACCCGAAGATAACCGAACATAAGTATACTTACTCTTATATTTCTAGTTTACATTTTTCATTTTATTTAAAATATTTGTATTGATGTTACACATACTTTAAAATCATATAATATACATATAATTACAAAAAAAATGATTTGACATTCACTTAACATGCATGTCAAATTTTTTGTTTTATGTATCAACAAAAATTACATCCAAAACTTAAAACAATAATCAAATCAATGTCTTTTTATTTTTGAAATGTTATCTCCATATCTATTAATCACTCCAGTTTATTAAAAAAATAAAAAAAATTAGTTAAGTACAAATTATATTTTTTAAATATAAGAACTTAAAAATGACTTTTTCAAAATTTGAATATCCGAACCTGACCCAAAATAATCGAACCCGAGCTAAAAATATTTTGAACTCAACCTGAAATACAGATTTACAAGAATGGGTTATATACCCTTCTACCAGAAAATTCAAAATATCCGATCCGAACCGATATCCGAACGCCAACCCCTATATCTACTTGTGTCATGTTTTTCTTTTTTTTGCTTGGAAGTTAAAATGATACTAGAGTTTAATTTGTGCAACTTTATTCATCCATATTATGTGAATATATGTCATGTGTGAAGGGTGCGTTGAAATATGAAGTCAAGACATAAATGAAAGATGAGTGAATTTAACAAGACAGACAGACGGTTTCGTTGTTTACAAACCCTAGAAAAAGCTTAATTTTCTTACAGATTTCAGAAATCGCAGCCAAAAAAAGAAGACGCCATCACTCTTCCACACCCCCTCTTTTGTTTTGTCTTAAATTGCAAGAAAACACAAACAAACAGATGTTCTGGAATTCGATTTGATTCCCTGTTTCAGTTCCATACTGTTTATACGATTAGTTTCTCTTTCAGGTTGTGAAGTCGAAGCAATCAGATGGAAATGACTGAACCTGCGACATCATCAGTGATTACAGACTCTGTAAATAACAACTCTTTTCTACTCAATTTTGACCAGATTTTTGTTTATACGCTGGAAAGAAAATTAAATCTCTTTTCAGGTTTCAAAGCTGTCTCTGTCTCCATCAGAGAACACAGTGTCCGTACCTGACTGGTCCCTTCTCCCTGAAGAGCTACTACTTCACATTATCTCCAATCATCTGGATGATTGTTTCGATGCTCTTCATGCTCGATCCGTTTGCACCTTGTGGCGTTCCATCTTTTCCTTTCCTTCTTACCTATTACGCACAAGTTACTCTCTTCCCACGCTCGATAACAAAGGCTCGTGGAGCCTGGAGAGGATCCCTCTGTTCCTCTTTAGACCCCGAGCTCTTGCTGCTGACTACTTCTTGGGAGGGATAGGAAGAGATGAGTCAGAGGAGGAGCTTCCTTCTCCTAACCAGTGCTCAGTGAAGGTAGAGATTCCAGGATCTGATCCAAGGTTGATGAACATGCTCGACTGCCAGATCCTCCCTCTTGGCCATCAGTACAGAATGTTTGGTTGCAATGCTAAAGAATACAGAAACGTGGCTGTTCTTCCCCTAAACAAAGAGGAAGGAGGACGAGGAGGAGGAGGAGGAGATTTTGTTGTTCTCCTTAACTTCACTAAAGTTTTGTTGGTGTTTAGAAGTTTTGAAATGAGCTGGAGGCGGCTTGAGTCACTCTCAACAGCTACGTGCGAGGATCTATTCACTTTTAGAGGCAAATTTTATGCAATCTTTATAAACGGAGACGTTTTCGCTTTCGACCCTCACTTCCTGGAACTGACTCCCCTGAAGCCCTTGGAGCTTGTGAACTGTGGTTCATGCAATGATCTTGTTCAATCTGGTGATGATGAACTTTTCCTGGTCGAGAAACTCATCCCTCGTAACAACGAAGTATTATGCTTCAGTCGGTTAACGCTAAGAGTGTGTAGGCTAGATGTGGAGGCTGGTCAATGGGTGGTGGTCAGCGATATAGGAGACCGTGTGTTTATTATTGGAGACTTGGGGAATGTCTCATGCTCGGCTAAAGAGTTTCCTGATGGTTGTGGTGTGAGTGGGAACTCAATTTTGTATACTCATAAGCCATGGAATGAAACATACTTCTACAAATATGGAGTGCATACAGGACGCGAGGAAGACGACCTCAACTGTTGGAGATATTCAGGAGAGAATCTGGTGACTATCCTCAGCACTTCTCCTGTGGTGGCTCTGCGGGTCGAGAGCGGTGCGTTTAGTCCTTACTAGCGAAGCAATGAACCGAACATAAAGGACATGAGGCTACGTCTGAGGGCAATTGGTCTTGATCTGTGGCTCAAAGGCAAGGGCAACATTATTATTACTCATGGTTTGGTATGCAGATCCGTTCTAGACTTCTATATCAAGTTCTTCTCTAGTTTTTTCTTGCCTTGTTTTCATGTATTGTCATCGTAAATTATGTTGTATAAGAATGTTAACTCAAGCATGGACTTGATTCCCTTGTTAGTTTTTCTTTTGGTTTATAGTTGTATAAATGTTTCTTGGCTTTTGGCAGATTTTGGTTTTTTTGGACCTGTAGTTTTATGCTTAATTTTCTTTTTGGTGAAAGATGTTAAGATTCAACCAAAGCTTTTCGTTTTAGTGGGAAACCACTTATTACATACAGAATGAGAAGACATGAAACAAAGTACTAGATAGCAGAAAAAGGAAAAATAAAGATGCAGAAGAGAAGGTTAGCTTACTGACGTCGAAGGGAAAGAGAGAAGCCTATCTTTAACAAGCCTGTCCGCCTGAGAAATGAGCACAGCTTCCGGAGAGAATGTTTATTAGACACAAAATGTTCCACACCGGATATTGGAAAGATATTAACTAGTATATAAAATAGATGAGTGAATTCATTTATCATTAATTAGTTTTAGGGTAGAAGTTCATCTAAGTTAATATGGTATCAGATTCCCAATCAACAATGTCCAATTCGATCTTCATCGATCTTGTTCAAAGATGACTCATCAATCTTTGCCCAAACATACTGAAATTAACATTCAAAGAACCCTCATCTCGAATGGGCATACTAGATGTAAAACGTCTCACATCGGATGTTGAAAAAGATATTAACTACTCCCTCTATTTCTAAATGATGTATGTTTTAGCACATTTCACTTGTTTCTAATTGAACAATGTTTTCAATTTTCTATGTAATTTTAATAATGAATTATCAATTTCCAAGAAATATTAATTGACAATTTTAGATTTATTGAATTACTATTGGTTAAAATTTATGGAAAATTTTTATATTTTAAAAACTTAATGCATTAATTGTTAAATATTAATTTTTTTTTTAATTTGTGTGAAATTTTTAAAATGTACATTATTTAGAAACAGATGGAGTAATATATAAGATAGATGACGACATCACCAATTGATTTTACATTGGAAGTATATCCCATCTAACTTAATAATGTTGACCTGAAAATACGAGAATTCCTTTTTCTCTACAAACAATAAACCTCCATTTGTAGAGGGAGTTTTAGCACCGAGGAAAGACCCGGAGAAGTAAAACTTGTTGTCCTAACAGAGAAGAACATGACAGAATGGAACACAGAGGGGAGCCTAGAGAAACCGACCGCAAAAATGGGACCAAACAGTAGCTGCATAAGGACATTCGAAATATAGCTTACATATAAATTATTCCTCAGGATTGCTTATCGTAAACAATTACCTTTAACTCCTATAAATACTTCCAAATTCTCCCTCTTGGCCATCAGTACGAAATGATAATTTGTAATGCCAACTAGATTTTGAGTCAAATTATGCTTTTAAAAAATTTATTTGGTAAAATGATATTTATAATTAGCCAGCATTATTTTATAACCTGCAGACACAAAAATTTATTTACACTAATGATACATCAAATTTCAATAAAAGCATGCAAATTAAGATAGGGTCGTGCCTGATTACCAAGTTAGACATGCATAGGCTTTGGTCTTAAGGGTCAACTCTGAACATAAATAATTAAATAGCTAAGTTGGTGATATTTAAGCTAATAATACTCATATTAGAAATAGATAAGGTGTACTATTCATTTTTTTTCTATAACATTTTTAATTTTCATGATTTTATGATTTAGATAAATAATTAGACTTCATGACTTAAAATTATCAGGTGCGGCTATTTTTACATACGGTTAAATTATACGTTGCTCTATCAGAGTAATTGTGCTGAAAGGATTTACAACTGTACAAAGAGAAAATACCGAATATTGTCTACAAAAACTACAATGGACTAACTTTAACAACTTAACGATATATAACAACGAATATGTTTGAACTTTAGTTAATATACATTCATCATGATGTATATACTATCTAAAACACTATTAAATAAACTTTTTTTTGACAAACTTAAGACAATAAAAATAGATAACAAATAATTATGAAATTCAAGAAATATATTAACGTTTCCGGTCAGTTAAAAATATGCTAATTTTTTATTAAAATTACAACTAAATTATTAGTACAATTCCACACGTAGCGCAAATAAAAAGTTTACTCTTTTTGTTTTAAAAAAATATAAATTTTAAATTTTTATACATATTAAATATTGATTATTAATGAATTTTTTTTGTAATTAATTGTTTTCCATGATTTTTGACAATATAAATTTAATAAATACAAATATTTTTTAAAGTTTACAATTTATATTACAAACGCAGTTTTTTAAAGGTTTCAAAACTGTCTATCTCCATCAGCAAAAATGACAACGAACGAGATCACATTGTCCTTGCCGGACTGGTCTATTCTCCCTGAAGAGGCACTGAACGTGATTTACATTGTTCAAGCTCGCTCTGTTTGCACCTTGTGGCGTTCCATCGTCTCATTTCTTTCTTACATATCACGCTCAAGTTACTCTCTTCCACGCTCGATAACAAAGTCTTGTGGAGCCTGGAGAAGATCCCTTTGTTCCTCTTTACAAACCGCGCTCTTGCTGCTGAGTTTTTCTTGGGAGGGATAGGGCTAGATGAGCCAGAGGAGCTTCCATCTCCTAACCAATGCTCAGTGAAAGTGGAGATTCCAGGATCTGGTCCAAGGTTGAATGAACATGCTCGACTGCCAGATATTCCCTCTTGGCCATCTGTACCGAATGATTGGCTGCAACGCTGAAAAATACAGAGGCGTGGCTGTTCTTCCACTAAACCAGGAGGCAGGAGAATATGTTGTTCTCCTCAACTGCACTAGTGTTTTGATGTGTTAAGAAGTAATGAAATGAGGTGGAGGCGGTTTCAGACACTCTCAGTAGAATCGTGCGATGTTAGTCACTTTTAGAGGAAGGTTTTACACACTCTTTATAAGCGGAGACGTTTTCAGGTTTCGATCCTCAGTTCCTGGAACTGACTCCCCTGGTATGAAGGATCTCTTAGAACAAAGGATAATAAGAATAATTTTTCTTATTGCTTTAGAAACTACTCAAAACTAAAGCTCACAATGTTTCTCTTAGATCTCTTATGGAACACCTCTCCATGAGACCTATATTTATAGTGAAAGACAATTCCTTTTAACATGTGGAATATGGAAAACACAAACCTAATCTAATAGAAAACTTCTTTTTCCTATTCTAGATTTCTTTTTTGTGTTTATCTCTTAACATATTAAACATCTAATAATATGTTAAGTTTTCACAAGCTTGGAATTACCCAACAATCACCCCTTAATTCCAACTTGAATTAGGGAGACCAATTTCTTGAACTCCGATTAAGTTCCTCATTTGCTTGAACTTAATTCTTGCTAATGGCTTGGCTAGGATGTCGGCCTTCTGCTCAACACCCGGCATTTGCATGTATCGACTTAGAACACCAACTGTGTAACACACACCTAGTCTTGTGTGAAGTAGATACCCCAAACATCCTATGCTTCTTCTGAAATCTATAGCATTTCTATTAGGCTCATCTCTAGCCTTTGAGGTCTTTGAACTCAACTTCATTGCTACGTGGATCGTGTTACACACTTCCATCTTTGTGTCACACATGATTCCTTGAGCATAACTCTCCTCCTTTATCTTGATTTCGTCTCCTCCTTGAATCTTGTAGATCCACTTTAGCCTTATAGGTTCAATACCAGGCGGTCTATTCACAAGCTCCCATGTCTTGTTTCTTGTGATAGAATCCAACTCGGCTACCATCTCTTCAACCCATAAATAGTTCGACATCTTCGACCTCAGCTGAGGTAAACTCTCCTCCTCCATTGGTGCGAAAGGTCTTAATGGTTGAACCGGTTTGCTTCTCTACACTTTCTTTAAACCTTTTGAACCGATCGAATGCCTCACTCTTCTCCTTCATAAGTATAGTCCACATATACCTGGAGAACTCATCAATTAGGACAAATACATACTTGTTATTTGCAGGCATTGGTGGTATGATTGGTCCACACAAATCTCCATGCAATAACTCCAATGGATTTGTCGCACGAAACATGGCTTTAGTCGAGAATGACTGTCTAATCTGCTTCCCTGCTAGACATGCGTCACACACGCTTTCTTCGTGTGTTACACATGGCATTCCTACGACCATCTCCTTCTTTACCATGTTGTTCATCACGCCATAGCTTATATGTCCTAGTCGAGCATGCCACCTTCATGTTGCATCTTCATCTCTGACATGTAAACATTGCGGATAGCTAATCTCCATCGGGGTCTTGTAGAGACGGTTTTGAGATCTTGTTACACGTACAAGCAACCTGCCACACGAATCTGTGAGTGTTAAATAGACATCTTTCATGTTAACCTCACATCCGTTTTCTGTTGCTTGTCCAAGATTCAATATGTTATGCTTCAAGTCGGGTATGTAGTATATGTCTTTGAGTGTCTTCTTCTCTCCAGTCTTGCACACAAAGGTAACAACCTCTTTTCCTACGATATCAACACACGATCCATCACCAAACTTCACTTTCCCTTTGGTGTTGAGATTCAAACTCGAAAAGAACTCTTTGTTTCCCGTCATGTGATTGCTCGCTCCATTATCCAAATACCAAACACTTGCATTGCCTTTGTCGATATCAAGATTCTTCGGAATCACCTTGTCTTCATTCAAGAATACCACCTCGTGTACATAGAGGGCATCAGCCTCTTGTGTTTCATTTAAGTTGGTTTCTTGATTCCTCAATGACTTCTCGGGACATAAAGTTGCATAGTGACCCAGGCTTGTCACATCTCCAACATATCAGCTTCGAACGATCCTTCTTCGAGTTTTTGTCTTCGGTGTGTGACACATGACTTTGGTTGTGTAACCTACCTTGACCTCTGCCTCTTCCATTCCGTCCTCTACCTCTACCACAAAAATCTCCATAGTTCCTCTGACTATGGTGATTGTTATCCGAAAACATAAGCTTCCCTTGGTCTTCTTTTTGAGTTTCTTCCCCTACACGCTCCTCATACGCCTTTATCCTTCCAACTATGTCCTCAAAACCAGTAGAGTTGAGTTCTAGGACTTGTTCAAGCGACGCTACGATCTGGATATACTTGTGTCTTGGAAGTCCCTTCAAAAACTTCTTAACCATCTTGGATTCTTCTATGTTTTCTCCCAACGAGGCTGCCTTGGATGATGACCCTGATAGCTTTCTCGCAAAGTCATCCACGGTATCACTATCATCCATCTTCAACCTGTCGAACTCCATCATCAATATCTGAAGTCTCGCCTCCCTTACACGATCAGCTCCAAGGTGTCGTGACTTGATGGCGTCCCAGATGTCTTTTGATGCGGTTTGTTCTCCCACCTGGAGAATCAAAGTTTCGGGAATGGATTGAAACAAAAGAGCAATCGCAACATCGTTCTTCTTTTGATCATCCGAACCAGGGTCTATCGTGTCCCACACATCATGAACATGGAGTAACGCCCTCATCCTCATCGACCAAACTGTGTAGTTTGTCGAGTTCATCATCGGATATTGGATAGATGCGGATCCAAGGTCCTTTGCGCGTGGAGCCCTATTCACGTCAGTCATCTTGTGTCGTGAACTTCTTTCTTCACAGCTACCAGGATCGAAGCTTCAACTTAAGCTTTGATCGAAGCTTTAACTTAAGCTCTGATACCAATTGAAGGATCTCTTAGAACAAAGGATAATAAGAACAACTTTTCTTATTGCTTTAGAAACTACTCAAAACTAAAACTCACAATGTTTCTCTTAGATCTCTTATGGAACACCTCTCCATGAGACCTATATTTATAGTGAAAGACAATTCCCTTTAACATGTGGGATATGAAAAACCACAAACCTAATCTAATAAAAAAATTCTTTTTCCTATTCTAAATTTCCTTTTTGTGTTTATCTCTTAACATATTAAACATCTAATAATATGTTAAGTTTCCACAAGCTTAGAATTACCCAACATGGTACGCTTGGAGCTTGATCTCAACTGTGGTTAATCCACCTCTCTCGTTCCATCTGGTGATGATGATTTTTTTCGGTTGAGCTAATCTTCTCTCGTAATGATGATGTGTTAGACTTCATGAGTCAGTTAACATTAAGAGTGTTTAGGCTGGATGTTGATGCTCGCCAATGGGTAGCAGTCAGCGACATAGGAGCAAGGCCGTGCTTGACCCAAGCATGTGCTTGGGGGCAATATATTTATAAATAATTAAGGGCTAATTTTGTCAAGAGTCATTGTTGGTTTAGTGTGCTGATTCATTGGTCAAGGTCATATGTTCGAAGCACCATAAGACCGTTTTTGAGGCCAAAATTTTTTCCTTGTTTCTAATCTAAAAAAAGGTCAGGCACCGCCCTGATAGGAGACCGTGTGTTGGTTATGGGGACTTGGGGACTGTCTCATTCTCGGTTAAAGAGCTTCCTGTTGGTTGTGGTGTGAATGTGAACTCAATTTTGTTACTTATGGGCCAAGCAATGTAACATGCTCCTACAAATCTGAAGACGACCTCAACTGTTGGAGATATTTAAGAGAGGATCTTGTGACTATCCTCAGCACGTCTCCGGTAGTGGCTCTCCGGGTTGAACGGTAGGTTTTCGGATTCTTGAGACACCTATTTATTTATTTTATTAGGTTCACTTCTGAATTTTCGTTATGATTATAGGTAAAGAGTTTGTGATATGGTGAAAGCTAGGTCACTTAGTATTCTAGTTTTAATACAATTTAGTTCGTACTAGGAACACATTTGTCTGTCTATGCTCTTAATATCACAGTCGTGTCTTGACCAAATTTCTTCTTATACTAGATCTTCAGCATATGCATAGAGCCACCGTTCATGGCCACAAGCCGGTAGGAGTGTATACTTTACATTATGAGTCGATCACAAAGGACAAGAGACTAGGTCTGATCCTTGGCCTAATTTCAAGGATAACATTATTATTATTATTATTATTATTATTATTATTATTATTATTATTATTATTATTATTATTATTATTATTATTATTTACTTTGTAACAAGAACGACAACATTATGCGGTGCAATTTCCCTTTCCAAAAACGATAAAACTTGCATTTATGGTATCTTAACAAAAATAAGGTTTTTTTCCTTTTTAGCAAAAAATCTCTAATTAATTAGTTTCTGAAATTTTTCGTTTTTGAAACGGAAATTACGTTGGTGAGAAGTTAACCAATCTTCACCGTTGCAATAATCCCGAAAATCTATAAAAATTAAGATATTTCATCCCCGCTAGAATCGTTCACAAACTAAAGACACAATTAACTCGGTCAACCAATCTCATTCTTCATTCTTCGTTGGTTTTCAAATATTTGACCGTTGCCGAAGAGAACTCAGAGAAGTCGTTACCGTACGAAGAGCATTTACACTTTAAAAGTGTTTACACATCTTTCTCTTCTCTCTAAGGTTTAGGGTTCAGTTTCCAAAAACCAAACATGGAAGAACCTGCCACTGAAAAGAAGAGATCATCCCCGTTATTGCCAGACTGGTCTCAGCTCCCTAAAGATCTACTAGAGATAATCTCCGAGAATGTGGACAACTCTTTCGATCTTGTTCATGCTCGCTCTGTTTGCACCTCGTGGCGATCCGCGTTTCCCTTTCCTTCTTGCCTTTTACGCCCACAGTACTCTCTCCCCACTTTCAATGAGCTCTCTCTCGATACCAACGAAGAAGAAGGCTCGTACACCCTCGTGAAGGTCCCTTATTTCCTCTTCAGAGTCCGAGCTCTTGCTGCTGAATCGCCTTCCGAGTATTTCTTTGGAGGGATAGGCCGAGATGAGTCAGAGAAGCTTCCACGTCCTATTCAGTGCTCAGTGAAAGTGAAGATTCAAGGATCTGATCCAACCTTGATGAAGATGAATGATTGTCAGATCTTTCCTCTTGGCCATCAGTACAGAATCTTTGGTTGGACACTTAAAGATTACAGAGGCGTGGCGTTTCTTCCGCTCTACAAGGAAGGAGAATTCGTTGTTCTTCTAAACTACTCTTATGGAAAGCTAATGGTGTTAACAAGTATGGGAAATGAAGTGGAAACGGTTTGAGAACCTCCCAACGTTATGCTCGAATGTGGTAACTTTTAGAGGTCGATTTATGCATCTTTTCTCACCAGAAAAACCGTTGTTATCGACCCTCATTCCCTGGAGGTGGCTGACTTGCTGCCTTTACCAGAAAGTGATTTAAACTTTCTGGTTCCATCTGGCGATGATGAGCTTTTCCTGGTTGAGGTTATGGTCCCAGAGTACGAGGAACTGGACTTTAACCGGCTCACATGTAACGTTAGTAGGCTAGATGAGGAGGCTGGTAAATGGGTCAAGGTCAGTGATTTGGGAGACCGTGTTTTGTTTATTGCACGGTTAGGAAATGTCTCTTGCTCGGCTAAAGAGCTTCCTGATGGGTGTGGTGTGAGTGGGAACTCAATTTTGTTCACCAATTGGCCAGAAAATGTAGCCTTCTTCCATAAGTATGGACCATACCAAGGAAGTGCGGAAGAAGACATCAGGACTGTTTGGAGAACCTCGAGAGAGAATCGTGTGATGATCCTCAAAACATTTCCGGTTGTGGCTCTCCGGGTGGAGCACTAAACTTGCTCTGGATACCTAAGACGTTCTCTAGGTTTTGTTTTTGTTAGATCTTAAACAAACTTATCTTTGAGTTTAGGTTTAGGTTATGTGATCTCTGATGTTAGCCATTGTTCTGGAGGGTGTATCTTGTGACATGGTTAAAATAAATCACAAGAGTTGTCTTAATAAAAAATATTGTTTCAAAACTATTCGTCACAACCCTGTTGTTACCACACACAGAGGACTGTTTATGGAAACAATCGTCTCATGAACTCTTTCAAAAGTGTCTGGCAGTGTTCTTGGCATTCTATTAAGTTACTTGGAATTTTGATATGTTCTTACTTTGCTCAGTTTCTTGACAAAACCTATTTGGTTCTAAAAATTATTTTAAGCGACATATATCTGAATAATTCCAATTAGATTGTGTAGACGTGGTAATAGTTTAAAAAAAAACGCAAAATTCAAAAGGAGAATCCATTACGACTCCATTAGTCCATTACATGATATTAAAATAAACCATTATTATTAGGGTTTGCATACATGATCAAAGTTTTACAGGGGAAGGAGACGGAGAAGCACCAGGAGACTGACAGAAGCTTCGGAGGATGTTGGTTTCCTCAGATGTAAAGCCAAGAGAAGTTAGCATCGACGGCCAACAATTTATGGTAATGACATCGACGGCGTGACAGCAACCTTCGCCGAGTTTGGTCTCGCCGTTGAGGAAGAAGAGAACGATTTCGTTCGTGCATGATTTCAGCTCGTAGAGAGCATCCCAACACTCCATTAGTCCTCCTCCGTTAAGCCTTGCCGCTATGTTGGTGGGATCCGCCGTCTCCGGGAGAGTTCTGCCGGAGATGTTGAGGACGAGGAGGAGAGATATGGTGACGATGAGGGAGAAACATGTGTTAGAAGCCATTTTTCTTTCTCTTTTTTTTGGGATTTGTTTTTGTGATGATGATTGGGGTTATGAGACTGCTGTGTTTTATAGTGTGGTTTTGGATGGAATTGAAGGTTAGTGGTGATTTAAGAGTACTTAAGAGGTTGATTAGTGGGAGGAATGTGAAAGGATTAGCGGTAAATGATTTTACTTAGAAGTTAGAGCATAGATAGTGAAAACGTATTTAACGTTGGCTTGCATTGGTGACTATGAGTAACGGGTCCTAATGGAGACGAAGGGTTAAGGTTATGTTTATAAAACAGGTGAGCAAAGAGAAGTATTTTTCGAACTTTGGTTTTGCGTGTTAACTTGTTTGTTTTGTTCCAAATATACATGTTTTAATTTCGAATTTCCATTTTATTTTTATTTTCATTATTTAATTGTTCAACTTTGCTGTTGTAAACTTGTAATTTGTGCCTTCTCATGCATTGTTACTAATAACTGTATACAATTTTTATTGAGGACAAAAGCTAAATACAATTTATGTTGCATTGTTTAAACCTTTTTGGTACGATTAGTGAATTAATAAGAAAACAACTAACTTTTTTTTTAATATATGATCATTACCTAAAATATCTTGAAACAAACTTCCAAGACTCTGAACAAGACCATGCTATTCGTCTTGGTTGATCAGATCTTATCATCTTATGTATGCATTGGTGTATCAGTCATATATATTTCAGTCCATGACCATCATCCAAAACATATACAACGGGAATATATGTTTTAGAAATCCTTTAGCAAAACAAATAATATATATGTTTTAAATTATCATAATTAGATGAATCTAAAATAAGTTTTTAGTTCCAAAATTGAACTCCATGTACTCGATCAGCAGTAGATGCACAATGGTAGCTTGTTCGGACTTCCGCCACCTTCATGGCTACAACAAACATTTAAGATATACATGCATGATGGTAAGACGTGCCATGAATATCTCTTAATTTATGCCTTGGACATGGAGCCAAAGTTAAGCAATAAAATTTCTGCTTTTGTTTGACGATCATGACAGGTTTGGTACTTTTGAATTTCTGTAGTTGTTACATTTGTATAGTAAATTTGACTATGCTCATCAGAAAGCAATACGCTTAACTGCCTTATAGAGAATATATTCCATTTTCACACTATAAAAACATTTAAATGCGTCTAGGACCTTGTGGTCACCTCATGAAGGGAACACCAACCTATTTTAAGTTCGATTCACCAAAATGTGTGAAATTAAACCACATTGTTCTTGACACTTACATAGATATGAGTTCATATTTATGGCACATCTCTTTTTAAATTAGTTTTGATTATTCCGTAGGTCTTGAAATATCACAGTAAAAATACTTAAAGGTATTAAATTTTTTGCTAGGGTGATCAAGAGAGAAGATAATAAACCAAATTGATCAACCGATTTTAATTTTTAAATAATGTTATTTTTTCTCGTAACCAATGAATCGAATTAGTTAGGGAAATTGCATCCTATAGCCATCAAAAATATTATAATTCACCACATAACCAAAAGCCCTACAATTCACATATACTACATGTATTTTCTATATAATTTCCCTTTTGGCCTCTCATTCAACGGTGCAACCTGCAGATAAAAAAATTAATTAATAATTACACAAGGTTGAAAAAGTTACGCGTAGTCTTCGTTAATCACATAACTTCCCTAGTAACTTCTTCTTCGTAACTTTCCAAGAAGGTGAAAAGTTGAGGCCAATATTCGCCACCCGTGAAATTCCTGCTGGCTACCAAGGCTTAGATTTCCTTTACATCACCGGTTGAAATTGGGGAAGGTGGCTGGTTTCATTGAGGGAGACTGCGATCGATAGCTTCTTTAGGCGACATTTTGTGGAGAAGAAGATAATTTTTGAAAGCTCTGTTGGTGATGAAAAGAGAGGCGGCATCCTGAGTGAATGATTGACGGTGCGGAGCGGTAAATATGTGAAACATGTCATAAAAAGAAGAGATGATGACTCGTCTACTTTATATGATGGTGAAGAATCATGATTGTGGACCAGTAAATGTGTGTCATCATGTCTGCAGAAGATGAGGAGGTGGAGAAGATGAAGTCGTTGACTATACTATGTATAGACTCTCTATACTATTTTATAGATGGTCCATACTATGTATCAATTACTATTTACTTGCTAAAATTTGATCAAAGAAAATGATCATTTGTTGTATTTTACATTATACATAAGATGAATGACATGTGTGGCACCGTATCTAAGATCCCACTAACAGTGATGCAACAAACATAGAATCATATACGCATAAAGTGGAAGTAACTGGTGTTACTATTCCACTGACAGATTTTTGTTCTATTCTACATCGACATATTATGTAATGCGATATATTCTATTAGTATACTATTTTATCATGTTCTATTTCATTTGACGGTTACTAAAAGTGCTATGTTTTGTTTAGAAATATAGTTCTAATTTTTCTCAAGTTCTAACTATCGTTATATGTTTTTAAACCTATAACAATCGTATTATGATCTATATTGTATAGTTTAATATTACATAATATAATTCAATATTTGATAATATTATGTACTTTTCAGATTTTGATATTTGGGTTTAGGGTTTATATTTGGATTAGGGTTTAGTGATTAGAGTTTAGGGTTTAGTATTTAGAAGGTGAGAGAATATGGTTTGATTCAGCATTAACTTCTTCCATGCAATCATAGACATTTCACAATCTTACCAATATGTACTATGTTATTTATTTTATTCCATTCTATTTGGGTTTAATGTTTATATTTAGGTTTAGAGTTTATATTTGGGTTAGGGTTTAGTGATTAGAGTTTAGGGTCTAGTATTTAGAAGGTGGGAGGTTGTGGTAAACATTAACTTCTTCCATGCAATCATATAAATTTCATAATTTCACCAATATATATTATGTTATTATTTTATTCCATTCTATTTGGGTTTAGGGTTTATATTTAGGTTTATGGTTTACTAATTAGAGTTTAGGGTTTAGTATTTAGAGGTTGAGATGAAATTGAGATAAAGTTTAGTATATAGGGATTGAGGTTGAGATATGTTTAATATTTAGAGGTTGTAGGTGAGGTTATAATTCTATACTACTACAGTGATATGGAATAACACTCGGAACATATGTATCTTCTCAGCATTAATTTCTTCACGTTATTCACTTTTTTTGTTGTCTTCTTATTCGTTATTATCAGAATAGAGTGACCGAAATACAACAATATATTGAAAAGAATTCTATTTTTGGCCACTAAAAACAATAATCTCGTATGATGTGGCCCTCTTCTCTTTCATAAGTTATGAACAAGAAACATAAATCATGGACCAGATAATTTGGTGTCGACGTCATCGCTTTAGCTTTTGTCACCTGTAACTTGTTCCAAGAAGGGGTATAACCGGACGAATTTGATGTTAAATGTTAATTGATGAATTACGTCAAAATCAATGCTATTCCCTTAATTACACTTGAGATTTTAGTCATTTGGCAAATTCTCCCAATTAGTTATGCACCTAATTTGTTTTTAGTTATTCACCACAAGTATAACAAACAAACACAAATAGCAACAAATATTGAGGAAGCCATCACCATGGGGGTTACATAATAAAAAAGGGTCCAACTATATATAATGGGCTAAGAGCATGATTATCAATGAGACTTATTTGGTGGTCTTTACAGTTTTTATTGTTATTTTAGATTAGGACATTGTCAAGGACTTTAATGAAAATAGTGATTAGTGGTGGGACTTTGTGTTGGTTCTTAGGTTAATTTTTTTTTTGAAATAACTAGTAACATATATAAGATAAAAGATATTATATTTTAAGTTGAATAACTAATAAGAAAAACAAATTTATTCATTTAATAGAAAATTACAAACATTTTATTACATTTCATAAAAAGAAAAATCGAGGACGAATGAGCACTTTTCCAATCCAGTTTCGCCACGTGTGACGAAGGACGAGCTCAGGACCAGCCCAAAAACTTCTTATTTTGGGACTTTCTGACACAATCCTTAACAAATTACTCCCTTTTTCATTTTTTTGAGCCAAAATTAATAAGGACCCGGTTAAGGACTATCGATAATCATGCTCTAATATCATATTTGGGCCCCAAACAATCTAGCTGCGTCAGAGAGGACCTCAGAGGAAAATAACTGAAACTAATAAAATTCTTCTAAAAAAAAACATAAAACTCTCTCATAAGCTTTAACCCACTGAGAAAGATCTGAAGGTGGAATGATCCAGGAGAAGAAGAATTAGAATCTCTCTTAGATCGTTTGATCTGATCTGAAGATGGGAATCCTTTCACGCGGATGTTCTCATCAGTGTTTGGCAACAAAGAAGCTCGTATCCTCGTACTCGGTCTCGACAATGCTGGCAAAACCACAATCCTCTGTAAAGCATCCTTCTCATTTCGTTTGATTAATTAGTGACTAGGGTTTTTGATTCTGTATTTGAATTTGATTTTGATTTTGATTTCCAGATCGGCTTCAGATGGGGGAAGTTGTCTCCACGATTCCAAGTACGTACTCATCTCTGGATCTAGTTTATGCGGTTTCTTATTTTAATCATTGTTGATTTGCGATTGGTTTTGCAGCGATTGGATTCAACGTCGAGACTGTGGCAGTACAACAATATCAAGTTTCAGGTCTGGGATTTAGGTACGTTGCCTATAGAAACAATGAGTAACATGCTTTATGTGATTTAGGTATGGTGGAATCAATTCAATTCTCTTACTTTTAGATCATATAGTGACTCATTTTGATTTATCGGACCCCTTAGGATTTATATATCTTTCATGATGATGAGTAGTTTCAGTTTATGTTCCATGTTATTGCCTCTTCTGACTAGTCGTGTAATATTTGGATATGGGTAGACAAAAAGTTCTGTATTTCTAAGAAAGTGAGGACTTGAATATATGCATTTCAGCAGAGCATTCAACAATCTAGTGAGGACTTGATACTCTTAGTTCCTGAGTCTTCATTCCATGTTAACTGGCTACTTAGGATCATTAATAGCTGCTGTTTATCTTCCATTACATTGCTATGAAGTACAACATTTTGCTTGCTCTGCATAAATGCATGTATTGTTTGTGTACCAAGCTTGCTGTTCAGTAGGTTCTTATATTATGGTTGCTAGATTACGTTTCACATTTTAGGGTAAATAAATTGGTTCCGCAGAAGACAGTACATTAACTAGAGTTTTCCTGTGGCAGGTGGACAAACGAGCATCAGGTAGCTTGATGCCCTCTTTTATCATTTCTAGAATCGATTTAAATTGCATTGTACTGTGAAGGCATGAAGAACAGAAATGGCTCCATCAAGATTGTACTGTTTGCAGTTTATATTCATAGTTTCTAATGATTCTTGTAACAGACCATACTGGCGATGCTATTTCCCCAATACACAAGCAGTGATCTATGTTGTTGACTCTAGCGATACAGATCGAATCGGAGTGGCAAAAGAGGAGTTTCATGCAATTTTGGAGGTAAACTTCTTCTGAAGCTTCCTCTTCCTATACTGTTAAATTATTTCATAATAATTCAGCCAAAGCTTTCTGGCGATATATATTACTTCAAGTTCTTGTTTATGGATTGTTATAGACACTTGTAAGTTTTTTTCTATGAAAAAACACCCTAATAGGGTGGTGCTGGAAGTGGATAGAAAGGAACACGTGATCATGTGTCTCCATATATCTAATCTTGAACTCTTCCATCATGCTTCAGTGCTTTACTTGAGTGTACGTCTTCCACTTTTTCATCTAACTCTGACCCTCCTCTGAACCTTGTTTTATAGAAGAGGAATTAAAAGGCGCCATGGTTCTCATATTTGCAAACAAGCAGGTTAGTAATGGTAGCTCTTCTGAATGACTTTTGGCTGATTCACCTGTAAATGAAAGAGGAATGTTTTCTCCTCTTTAGTTTGTTTTGCATGCGTTATGTACATTTCTGGGTGATAAAAATTGTTCTCTTCGCTTCCTTGAACCAACTGGACAGGATCTTCCTGGTGCACTCGATGATGCCGCTGTGACAGAAGCCTTGGAGTTGCATAAGATAAAGAGTCGTCAGTGGGCAATCTTCAAAACCTGTGCTGTTAAAGGCGAGGGCCTTTTCGAGGGATTGGACTGGTAAGCACATTTTTATCACAACAATGTTCGTTTTGGTTCTGAAATATTCATCTTTCTTGTCCATCTTTGATCTTTTCAGGTTGAGTAATACATTGAAATCAGGAAGTGGGTAGAATCATCTTCATACACTTTCTCGTCATTCCCTTGACATTGTATCGTTTCTTCTTTACTTGTGCTTAGTAATTTGCTTAGTTCTTCATTTTAAAGAGTTAATATCAATGACATGTTCACTTATTACTCTTTTTTGTTTCCTTGAGAGAAAAAAAAAACTCTATACGGATTTGCTATTGGAACCATAAGAGATATAATATGTTTTACTTTATCAACATGTTATCTTGTAGGATTTATGATATTCCTAAGAACATTTTTCTGCGAAATCTAATAAGATACCCAAAGTTTTAATTTATAATCCAAATTACATACTACGTTGGCTTCATATTAAGTATTGCTTAGAGAATATTTTTCGTTATAAAATAAGTATTGTTTGTCATTTTATTGCAAAATTTATTAATTTTATTTTTAAATTTATTTTTATTAGTTAAAATATGATTATATAAGTAATGATGATTTTATATAAAAATATGCAAAATTAAATATTGTGTGCACAACTTAAAATGAAACAGAGAGTAATAAACATTTATTACCAAAAGTAACACTTTAATTGCTTATCTCCTTTAGCTGAGGGTAAAAACCTTTTTTTTACTATAGTGGCGACAAATTTAGTACCTAGTTAAGTTGAAATTTCATCACATATAACTATAGCATGTTTATTGCAGCTCTCTTAGCATGGGGTTCTTAACTTTTCTAAAAGACGTTTCTTAACTTTAACTAAGAAAATTTAAGAACCGTCTCTTAAATAAGAGACCTAAGAGACGTATTCTTAATGGGAAAATTAAAAAAAAAAATTAAAAAAAATAAAAAAACGTGAAATTATAAGTTAAGAACTCTGCCTAAGGGACCGTGGATAAACATGGTCGTAGGGGTTTTTCGTTGACAACTTACTGCTGAGTTTTCAAGGTGGCTACAAGACAAGCCCTAGAAGATTCTCAAGAAATTGCCGGCGGAAATCTCTATTAAAATTCAGACATGTCGACATTAACTGTTTTTTTAGCCTTTCTATTACAATTGTTAGAGGAACATTGTGTGTGAGTAAAAGAGTTAGAACTGGAGGTATTGCAGAGTGTAATGACCATTAGGTGCCATCATGATAACAATGTTTGGGCCTGTATCTATTTTCACGTGACCATGTGGGCAACAATCTCCTTATACTTTAATGAATGACTATTCGATTTATACAACATGAATGTTGTAGGCAGTTTCTATCCGTTTGTTTTCCAATTCAATATAGCCCTTTTTATAAGCTTCTTAAGAACTAAATAAATGCTTTTTACCAAGAGTCATATTGGTAATAATCTCTAGGCTGAGTAATACTGTAACGCCGGTCATGACAGTCTGCTAATAGGTTTTTCACACCCGTTTTTTCGGTCCGTGGGTCCCATTATGTATGACGGGCAGTATGTTAAATTTTTTCCAATGCTAGAAAATCTTATTTATTGTCCTTGCAATCACCACATAATTGTTCTCTATGTTTTGGCTTCACTTGCAAGGTATCGCGAATCACTTCCCGATAGATCACATATTTTTCCACTACTCCAGCACAAGCACGTTCAACTCTGGAGTTTAATTGGATGTGTGTAAAAAAATGTAAACGCACTTTAATGATATATGTAGTCAAATCAATTATATTAAGTCTTTTACTATATACCAAAAATTAAAATGTTACAATTCACATCCATTCATAGAGCGCAACCTCGTTGTGCAGTGCGATAGGTTTCAAGACGCCTCTTGAGTCAGAACCGAGATGGCTAACTAACTCTGATACCACTTGTAATGTCCCGACCGCCACTCTCTCGGCCCGTGCCCCATTTTGTGCGACGGGTGGTGCGTTAAATTTTTCCGAGGCTACAAAATTGAGTTTATTATCCCTGCAATTACCACATGACTTTTCTTTGTATTTTGGCCTCGCTTGCAAAGTATGACGAATCAATTCAGATAGGTCACATATCATTCCATTACTTTAACGCAATCACATTTAATTCTAGAGTTCTAAATGGATGTGTGCCGGAAAAAATGTAAACGCACTATGATAACATAAGTAGCTAAATTAATTCTATTAAGCTTTTTACTATATACCAGAAATCAGGATGTTAGAAATACATAGAAGTCGGGAAATGGCTAAAGTCATCTTCATGTACTCAACGGTCATCCCCCAACAATGTATCTTCGCTCTTTAAAAATGCTTTCGCTCTATTAACCATGACTTTTATGTTAGCTTAGAAGTTTGTAGCATTGGTCTTCGATGTCTTACCAGTTTACCACCGAGTCCAAACATATGGATGCGATAGCGTTTCAAGTTCAGTCGGCACCGTAGTTCATCATGCAGCTACAATCCGTCTGCCATCACAGTGCTCAGGCTGATAATCACACATCCATAATTTCATAGTAATTTAAATTCCTATTACACATTGGTCTCACAGTTAGATCAACGTATCATTACAACGTAGTCAATCTATTGGAAATGACCAACATTTGTGTGATCAGAGTGAAAAGACACATATCATAATGATCATGATTGAATTCATATTATACCAAGCAAAAGGCCTGAAGCTCCTAGAGTTATTACTAAGGTCCATATATCCCATCACCTCCTTTTGTCCAGCAAAAATTTCTTGGCCACCCCCATAACTTACAGTAACCTGATTTGACTGGTATTATATGATCATTACATTCGGATAGTAGTAGCAGCAGTCTTCTTTATACGCTAGTAATAAAATATGAGTGCTTTTAAGTATGTTATTGTTTCAACCGCTATCTATATATAGCATCTTCTGGATTATAAAAGGAATGGAGTCAGGAATTGTCTTTTCGCCTTCGAATTCAAGTGGCGTTAACTGTTAGAATATCTTAGACTACCAAACAATTTTGAATTTGAGGTCCCACTCCCGTTTGTTTCATGATTTCTTTACAATTCCACATTAGCATTCATCACTTTATTTTTCGGTGTGACTAAAAGCTTACTTACGAATGATTTCGTAGAAAATTAGGTAGCAACAACTTGAGTGTAAGCAAGATGCGCGTGGGCGAACTCACTGTCGGGACCTGGCTATAAGTATAGTCCTGGATCCACAGGATATATCGCTCACACATTAGACTGTAGATTGTCCTCCTCAGATATGAGTGGTGGTGGGTGAGTGATTGAGTTATAATAAAATTTTACACACAACAGAACCGAAATGACTCTGATCTCCACTACATAAGATGGGAGATTACCACCGACTCGACCCACAAGATTTGCTCTTTATCGCTCATCTGTAATATGTATGATTACTATGGTTGTTATTTAAGAGACGGTTTTTAGATTTTCTTAGTTAAAAGCTAAGAAACGTCTCTTAGAAACAGTTAAGAACCTCATTTTAAGAGACCCATGTTAATTATGCTCTAAGAATTTATGTTTGTTTTTAGCAGTTGAACTTTTTGTATATTTTTCCAAATCATATTGTTCGAGTTTGCCGCAGTCGAGTAGAACACTAAGAAGACGTCTCACTCACTATAAACCGAAAAATGATTTAATTAAAGGGAAAATTCCATAAAAATACCTCAACTAAATTTCATTAAGCTTTTTAATACCTAAATTTTTTCGATACCCAGTTTAATACCCAACTAATTATTTTTTTCATTTTAATATACAAACTTTAAACTATGCCTATTTTACTAGCCATAATTTATTTATTTAGTTAAAATATTAATAAATTTCAAATGAAACTTAAAAATTCTCAAAAATTTACAAAAAATACTCTCAAAAATTCTAATTTTATTGCTTGTTTGAAAAATAAAAGTAACTAAATTTTGTATAATGTTAAATTTCGTAATAGAATTTTCAATTTTAAAATATTGAATTTAGTTTGTTTTCTGAAATAGAAAACAAATTCATATTTGTACATTCAAATTTAATTTTATAAAAAATTTTAAAAAAATCTGATAATTTATTTACCTTCTTTCCTAAATATTAAAAATAAAATTAGAAAATTTACATATTTTTTCTTAGATTTTGAATTTTTTTAAATTTTGTTTGAAACTTAGTAATATTTTTAATTAAAATAAATAAAGTTTGGTTATTAAAATGAGAAAAATTTTAAAAGTTAGTATATTAAAATGAACAAAATAATTAGTTGAGGTATTAAAATTTGGTATCGAAAAAGTTTAAGTATTAAAAGTTTAATGAAATTTAGTTAGGGTATTTTTATGGAATTTTTCATAATTTAAAACACGAACACCGACAGTTCTTGCTTTAAAGATCGATTGTGGCCTTTACACATGCTTCTGTTCCCAAAATAAATCTCCGTGGACCACTTGATTTTATCAATCAGTTACATATTCTCTCTTACTTTTCACTCACCCAAAATAGACTTTGAAAAATTGCTAATATGTATATTACTACACAAAAATGTATAACCAAAATGTTTTAAAACACGTTAGAAATTTCTTGTAATGCAGACAAAGATGATGTACAAGTACAATGGACTCGTATTTTAACAGCTAAGCTGTGTAATTACTAATTAGTAATTACTACTTCATTCCGTTCATATTAAGTTTAGAAAAAATAATTTATTATAAAATAAGTGTCATTTTTGATTTTGATATAAAATTTATTAATTTAATAATATAATTTATTTTGCTATTAGTTGAAATATAGTTAGTTGTATAAATAATTATGTTTTTAATTTGCGTGTAAAAATAAAAATGACATTTATAATGAAAGTAAGAGAATATATAGGTCGGTAAACAAAAATTAAGAAGAGTGCTTTATGTGAAAGTCCGTGAGAAAACAAGAAACAGATACATGTATCTTTACAAGGTTGGGGTCCACTTCTCCGCAATGTTTCAATTTCAATTATTCGGCTAAGGTTTTCTGACGTGTCATTATTCTATTGGTTACCCTTAGATCTTGGTGGACCCACTAGAACCCAACGCGTGCACCACAAGCGCCACTTTCAAGACCATGAAGAGTCAGGAGCGTGGAAGCTGACTCTATTTTATGATTCCTCTCTCTCTTTAGTGATAGAGATAGAGAGAAGAAACATCAATCAATGGCGTCAAGACAGTGCGATTCGTGCAGATCCGCGGCAGCGACTCTGTTCTGCCGCGCGGACGCCGGCGTTCTCTGCGGCGAATGCGACGGAAAAATCCACAAAGCGAACAACTCGCGTCGCGTCACGGAGCGAGTCCTGGCTCTGCCAAGTCTGCGAACAATCTCCTGCGCACGTCACGTGCAAAGCCGACGCCAGCCGCGCTCTGCGTCACGTGCGATCGAGACATCCACTCCGCTAATCCACTCTCCCGCCGCCCAGAGCGCGTCCCCGTCACGCCTTTCTACGAGACGCTCCTTCTCAGGGAGGATCATCGGCCACCAGATCCGCCAACGGACGAAGCTGACGTGAGCATGGAGGCTGCGTCTTGGCTCTTGCCTGACCCGAGTATCAAGGGAGGAGTAGTGGAGATCCCTAACTTGTTTGCCGATCTTGATTACTCCGTGGTGGATCCGAGATGGAGGCGTCAGAGAATAGTTCCCGGGCAACGACGGAGTGGTTTCTGTTCAGGACCAAAGCCCTGTTTCTCAGCGAAGATTACTTCAGTTTCGATCCCTCTGCTTCCAAAAGAACCTTTCCACACGCATTCAACTGCATTATCAAACCGTAACTCCTCTCTCTCTCTCTCTCTCTCTCTCTCCTCTCTCTCTCTCCTCTCTCTCTCTCTCTCTCTCTCTCTCTCTCTCTCTCTCTCTCTCTCTCTCTCTCTCTCTCTCTCTCCTCTCTCTCTCTCTCTCTCTCTCTCCTCTCTCTCTCTCTCCTCTCTCTCTCTCTCTCTCTCTCTCTCTCTCTCTCTCTCTCTCTCTCTCTCCTCTCTCTCTCTCTCTCTCTCTCTCTCTCTCTCTCTCTCTCTCTCTCTCTCTCTCTCTCTCTCTCTCTCTCTCTCTCTCTTCTCTCTCTCTCTCTCTCTCTCTCTTCTCTCTCTCTCTCTCTCTCTCTCTCTCTCTCTCTCTCTCTCTCCTCTCTCTCTCTCTCTCTCTCTCTCTCTCTCTCTCTCTCTCTCTCTCTCTCTCTCTCTCTCTCTCTCTCTCTCTCTCTCTCTCTCTCTCTCTCTCTCTCTCTCTCTCTCTCTCTCTCTCTCCTCTCTCTCTCTCTCTCTCTCTCTCTCTCTCGTCTCTCTCTCTCTCTCTCTCTTCTCTCTCTCTCTCTCTCTCTCTCTCTCTCCTCTCTCTCTCTCTCTCTCTCTCTCTCTCTCCTCTCTCTGCTCTCTCTCTCGTCTCTCTCTCTCTCTCTCTCTCTCTCTCTCTCTCTCTCTCTCTCTCTCTCTCTCTCTCTCTCTCTCAACTTAGACTTGATTGAGTTTGTGAAATGTGTTAGGTTTCGTCAACATCCTTAGACGTACCGTTGGTGCCTGAAGGTGGAGCTGTGTCGGAGATATCAAGAACGACGGCAACAGCAGCTGTGCAGCTATCTCCTGCGGAGAGGGAGGCTAGGGTTTTGAGGTATAGAGAAGAAGAGGAAGAATCGGAAGTTCGAGAAGACGATTAGGTATGCATCACGTAAAGCATACGCCGGAGGTGAGGCCGAGGATCAAAGGACGTTTTGCTAAGAGAACTGATTCAAGAGTTAATGATGGAAGAGACGTCGAGTCTACGGAGGGTTCGGGTCGTCCCGAGTTTCTGAGGTCTTGTTCAATATCAAGTTGTAAGAAACGTTGATGATGGTGGTAGAATCGGTTATTAGATACAATGTTTTTTTTATTAACGTCAAACACCTCATATAAATAATTGGCAATGTACACTCAAAACACCATTGAATTAAAAAAAAAACTTAAAAACCATATATCAGATCACCAATATAGATTATAAGTTACTTCCATCATCTGGCAAACTCATAATAAAAGCTCACCTAAGATGAAAGTGGTACCAGGACGAGATCAATGCATGACTATGGCAGAAGATTCAAGGGAAATTAGTCTATCAGTTTCACAGCAGTCCATCGTATAAAAATGTTTTGGACCATTCCACGATCCCATAAAGCTCTTCTCTGTCTGGTCTCTTTCTCGGCACACCAAATCTCAAACTTACATCATCGTCTTTGTGGTAACAATTAACAAACCCACAAAATTTGCAGTAAATTTAACATTCTTCCAAAAAGACTGATCAACTGACAGACCGTACTGAATGTTTGTTATTCATTTCCTTGCGCATGCTCACTTTGCCAATTTATTCTTCACATGTAATTAATATCTTATCTATTTTTACAGTTTAAACAGATGAGATTCTTGACTTTATAACACTAATTGCTGAAATGCTCATAGTGCATTGCTTTAGGTCATCTCCAACTAAACTCTATTTTTACTCTAAAATGATGTATGAAGTAAAAAACATTCAAATCCTATTTTATTTCCTATTTCATATAGAGTTTATTCTATAAATATAGTAAAAAAATTTGTTCATTACTCAATTATGACACGAGAAATGAAGTAGGTTGGAATATTTTTAATCCATATTCCATTTGAAAGAAAAATGGAGTTTTTCATAGGAAATGCTCTTAAGCACTATTGTGGATATTGTGCAAGATTAAAGCCAATGAACAGAAGTAGAAGACTTGGACTTAATATGTTTATAGTTGAATCAGTTTCTCAACAGAAGAACACATCTGTCACAAAAGGTTTTCAATTATTATTTTATTAATAGTTATTGCATTTTAATTATTAAAAACCAATTAATGGTCTCACTCTTCACAACATTAAACCCACTCAGACCCTTTGTATCTTGGATTCGGTTTTATCACTCGCTTAGGACGCTGGTTAAGCACTTGTGCAGTTGCAGTTGCATCAGTTGGATCCTTGAGGGCTTCCTCCAATTTCAAGCAAGACATGGCATGTTCCAAAGGCTTTTCTTCAACTTCTGTCACATTCTTTACTTCATCACCTGATAAGTCTCTCAATTCCTGCAACAATAAGAATAAATATATAAGATAAACAAGAAACCCACATAAAAAAACCATATAATATCTCCCGAGAACATGAAAGTTACGTACCATATTCAATTCTTCCTGTGCTTCTTGTATTTTATCCTCAAACTCCTTCAGTTTCTCATTCATTTCCTTTGTTACTTTCTTCAGCTCTTCATCCATTTCCTTGGTTACTTTCTTCAGCTCTTCCTTCTTCTCTTTCAATACTTTCTTCACCTCTTCCTTCTTCTCTTCAAAACTTCCTCCATCACTTCAATCATCTCCTTCGATATCTCTTTTGCTCTTCATCCATCATTAGTAACTAGTAGTATTTTTCTTTGGTTGATTGTTCTCTTCTATACTACTCTTTGGTTTTCCAGCTTTAAATACAAGTATTTCCAGCATGCACAAACCTAATTAAAATAGATTAGTTTGTTTTCCGATTTGTTGGACTCTGCATGTACGAATAAAACTTTTTATTGCACCGCACAAGCTTAATAATTAATACTAATCAGAGTGATAAGAAGTTGTATCGTTTTTTATAGTACAGATGTTCGTAGTAATTAGTTTTCTTTTCCAATACGAAGATATATGTGGTCAAACTTTTCTTCTGTTTTGAATGTGAGAGAGCCTATTAAAGTCTCCACATCCTTAATTCACTCAGACTCTCTGTATCTTGGACTCACTCTCCACCTGATGAATATCTCAATTCGTGAACAGATAAAAAGAAAGATAAATTTGAAACCCACATACAAGAAAAACATATTAGATTCTCAAAAGGCAGCATAGTGGCAATTGCAGAAATGCCCCAAAAGTTAAATTTAATTATCAGTTTACAAGGAAACTTATAATGAAATCTGAATGAAGTTCATCATCATGTTACAAGTAATTTTGTATCATTTAACTAAAAGTTGGATGAAATTCAACAAACTGATGAGAAGATGAATGAAAGTTGGAGGAGTTCGAGAGAATACAATACTTAACGCACACGAAGTTATAAATTTCATGTTTTACAAAAGCTAATTTGCATGTTTCTGCGGCTTTCACATATATTATGTCTCTTCTTATATATGCATGGATTGAGAGAGTTATTAGGTGGAATAAAGAGGATAGGAGAAGTTAACGAAAATCCCTTTGTGAAAGTATGCCTCTATGTGAGAAGAGATGCAGCGGTGAAACGCTGAGTTTTGCTTTACAACTTTTCATGCAGAGCTTGCATGGTCAAAAATAAATATTTTGTTACACATCTGTTCAAACTTCTGTTTTAGATTTGAGAGATGGCTACTAATTATTTCTCCATAACAAAAGGTAATCTAGGGATTAATACAACTCAAACACACCGGTTAGGGTTCTTTCTATGGACTTGCTGTGCTTCTAGTCTCAGTTATGGTTTCTGATCAATCCGGTCCAGTCCCAAATAAAAACGAAAATGTTACCAAGAAACAAAAAAGTGCAAACACTAAAAATTCGATAAGAAACATAATATCTAAGGAACCAAAATTGGAAATTCTATTAAAATTTCAAACAACAGGAGTCAGAAAAAAAGAAAGAAAACAAACATTTTATGTCTAGAGACTAGAGAGACACAAAAGAAAGAGAAGTGAGAAACTTACATTCATTCTTGGACGATTTCTTCAGTGACATCAATAACATCCTCAAACTCAACTTCTTTAACTTCTTTGGCTTCATCATCATCTTCTTCCTCATCACTAATTTCACCATCCCTGAGGTTTTGCCTCTCTAGTTTCTCCTCTTCGTACAGCGACTTCCACTGCATCACCCATTTCTCCCATTCTTCCTTCAAAGCCTTCCTCTTCTCTCTGTCTTGTTCACTCAACAGCAAAGACACGTCCTGATCCTCTGCCTCATACTTCTTGCTGTACTTCTTCAGGTTCTTTGCTATCTCTTCTTCCTTCTCTGGAGACAAGAATGATGGCGGTCTTGGGCGCCATGCTAGCTGTAAACCATTGATACATATTTAGACACAGCAGTGGATGAAAGTAAGTTTTAAGACCATTTCTTGTTATTTACCTGGAAGAAATGATCCTTCAGTACACGGTAAAGCAACTTTCCATTGAATGACCATACGGTGAACCCATTCTCCATCTCATGGACTGATGTCACTGCGGTTGCAACGTACCTAAGAAAGCAAAATAACATCACTTTTCTGCAATTGGAAAGAAAGAGAAATCACCAATGAACTGGTTTAGTTATAAGAGACGGTACCTTCCAGTTGGGTCCCATTCGATGTCTGTGGCCATGAAGTGTTCAGTCGTGGCCATTGTCTCGAGCTCATCCACATTGAAAAATTCAAGCTGTCCATTGAAATTCTTCAACCCAGCAAGAATTATGTACTTCCCTGTGGGCGACCAGAAGAGGGCATTGGCTTGTTTGGCCTTCAAAGTACCGAGCTTTGTAACCCTTCCACCGTGTTGTGTGGACTTCATTGTGTAGAAACTGACATCTGGCCTTGGTTGGTCACCATGAATCACAGCAAACCTGTGACCCTTGGGCTCCCACACGAAAGCAATGATCTTGTCGTTCTTGTTGTCTAGCTCAAGAACCTCAATGGGAATATCCCTTTCTTTGATGCGGAAAAGTTCGAATCCAGAGTATGTGCTCTTCTTTGTCTTTGTGTATCGATCAACCTTAACAGCGAGATACTCTCCACTACTCTGCCAGTACATCTTGCAGTCGCTCACACTGAAGAGATTCTTTTGCCTCAGCTCAACCTTGCTAGGGATTTGGACAAGAGCGACCTGAAGATAATGATATCCAAATGTTAACGACAGAACAATTGGCAGAGAAATGTAAGCAACTCGCGGCTTTACGGCTTTTTACTTGCATAAGAAATAATAGATGCATACCTTGGCAGGTTGGTTGCCACCGCCTTGTTCAGGAACAAACAGTGAGAGGATGGAATCAGTAGGAGACCAACACATGTCCACCACATTATCAACCTTCATGGATTTCTTGTCTATTAGGCCGAATGTTTCAGTTTCATAGACAGATATAGTGTTTTTGCTGAGCTTGGCAAAGTATTTATCGTCTTTTCCACCTGCCCATCTGCAGAATAAGTTAACAAGATATCAACATATGTGGAAGGATACATTTTGATTGTAAAGTATATCTTTAGGAAATTCAAATGCAGTTCAAGAAATTACCTGAAAACAGGCCAAGAAGCACCAGCAACACCACCAGGTCCTCCAATTGAAAACTCATCAGCACTGCCCTTGAAGTCTCTCATCATCCTCCCGGTCCTCACATCAAAGACCTTTATCTCTACTTTCTGTAAGTTGAAAAGAAATCAGAATCTCTTTCTAATATGTAAAATACAAATAAATATGGAAAGGAAGAGAAGCAAGGCTGCACTCACACTTGCATCTCGCGGGTTACTCGGCTCCTGGCTGTGGTAAGTTACCAGGTATTTCTCCCCTGGCGAGAAATCAACTAGTTTTACCTTCAATGGGATCAACAAAAAATGATAGTTCAGGACAACGAAGGAAAAACAAAAGCACTACGTGACAATAACGAGGAAAGACAACGAACCATATTATGCTGATAACGCATGAGACGAGTGAAGGTATCAGCACCACCCCAAACAGCTGCACCCTGCTTGTGAAGTGTCACAAGGTACGTACCTAGAGGAGACCACTGCACATAGCTCTCTGTCCAATACTGCATACAAAGAGAACATATGTTCAGATGATGATAACATAACATTACATATAGCACTGACAGTGTTAAATATGTTATATACACAGGAAGATGTAGGTAACTTACAGGACGCTTATGAACAGGTTCAGTATTCTTCTGCCTAGGATCATTCCACAAAACTTCAGTATCAGGTCCAGAACGAATAACAAGCTGATCCCTAGCTTTTCATCAGTAAGCCACTTTTGCAAATTTTCCTGAAAACGTAACGAAAACAAACACCTCAAAAAGGCTGCAGCGAATACACAAATCTACATGCAACTAGAGTTATGCAATCAAAATCTGTCAACAGATCTTAACAATGACGCAGCTGGCAAACACAAGAATTCACCAAATCAACAAAAGAACATCCAAAACAAAGAACTAACTCCACAGAACAGATATGCCACTTAGAAACACTGCCAGTCATTAATGAAAACTAGACATACCCCAGGGGCATACGGCTTGGTTTGAGGAGCCTCCCACTCCTCCTTCACATTCATCAACCTGTCAAAATCATCAAACATGTTCACAGCAAAGATGTGAGACTTGTCCAACTTGTAGCCATGAGTCTTCTCCTTAGCATTTTGAGCTTCCTGCAAACAACCCATACATCAAGAAAAACTCTTATCAACAACATACATGTGACGTAAGGTAACATAAAAGGCGAGAGTAGTATTATACTAACCTGAGGGGTATTAAACTCAATAAAACAGTAACCCAATGTCAGACCGTTCTCAGGATCGACAGGCATCCACAGTCCATTCTCCTTGATAACACCTAACTGGTTGTAAATCTTCTTCAGGACATTTTCAAGTTTCTCAAACTTGGTCTTCGGAACAACAGGCAGGTTATCAACCACGATGATATTACCGAACCCAGTGTCGAACTCTAGCTGGTCGTCGTGGTAAACACCTTCATCATCACTAAACCACCACAACGAAAAACAAGACAATAAATAATCAGTTGCTGTCGTTCAGACATGTATAAACATAATGAGATTCAGACCAAATCATTTAATTACCAGAGATGTAATAGAAAAAGCTCACCTTTCGATCCCAAAGTTTTCTCCAGGAGGGAGATGGATGGAATCGAGATTAACCTGAGACCAATCGATCCCTAACTGAGCCGCACGGGAATCAATGTCGAGGCTCCCCATGATTTCGGAAGCTTAGATTCTGCTAAAGATATCGAGAGGGACGAGTTGCAGCTGTTAGACCAGAGAAGGAGAAGAGTACCTTAGGGTTTTTAGTTTTCGTTTGTTTGTTGTTGCAGTTATTACTGCTAAGAAGATCTTTGTGGCGGATCAGTGGAAAAGTAATCTTGTAATGTAGTAGATCTAAAGCCCACTATTATAACGGCCCGTTTTTTATAAGTATCTTTTTCAAAACTAGAATTTAAGAAAATAGGGGAACTTTTAAATTCACCACATCTTTTATAACCAATCAAATTGCCACATATATTATTAAATAAAAAAAATTTAAATTTTTTAACAAAAAATAAAATAGCTACAGAAAATAATGAACTCCAACTTTAACGTTAACATCACTAGGAACCCCTAAATCTAAATCATAAACCCTAAATCTAAACTTTAAACCCAAACCCTAAACCCTAAATCCAAATCCTATATCCAAAATTTTAAACCCTAAACCCTAAACTCTAACTCCTAAACCCAAACCCAAACCTTAAACCCTATAAATCCTAAACCCAAATCCTATACCCAAAATTCTAAACCCTAAAACTTAACTCCTAAACCCAAACCCCAAATCCTAGGGCTTAAGTTTAGGGTCTAAGGTTTAGAGTCTAAGGCTTAGGGTCTAAAGTTTGATTTTAGGTTTAGGGTCTATGGTTTAGAGTTTAGAGTGTAGGGTTTGAGTTTATATTTAGGGTTTAGGGTTTAGAAATTTAATTTAGGGTTAGAGTTTAGTAGCGACAATGTTAAATTGACGTTATTCTTTTTTTTGTTATTTTATATTTTTAAAATAAAGATTAATATTTTTTATTTAATAATCTATATGGCAGTTTGATTGGTTATAAAAAATGTGGTGAATTTAAAGGTTCACCTTAGGGAGTGAACCTAAGTATTTTTCAAGAAAATAGATAAATCGATCTAGGCAGGCACCACTTAAACGTCAAATCGCTTCTAACCAAAAACAAATCCTAAAGATTAGTGTATATCCCTACCATGACTAATAAAATCTGCATTGGAATAATTTGAAATCTTGACAAAATTATGAAACCGCATTGTCGTCATTATCGCTCTCTTCTGTACGTTAACACTATATCTTAGAAAGTTACAAAAAAAAATCTATTTTTTTTTCTAAACTTTAAAAGTTTTTTTGATAACTGAACGTAAAAATGCATGATATCAATTAAATAATTCTTCTTTATTCTGTGAATCATATCCATAGTTGAATTGCGACAATGATATCTGACAATATTGTTTTGTGATAACTTCTATTGAGCCAAAAATCCGAGCATGTTTGTATATCCCAAACCAACGATATAATACTTTCTATTGGAAGCAAAGAAATTCAAAATCGTTTTCTTGTATTATTGTGAGAACATATGTATCATAACAAGATCACGGTGGTCCATTCCACATAAATGTGAATAGTATATTGAGATCACATGTTATCATGATATTCAACAATGCATTATTGTGTCGATTCTAGTACATTCTCTATAAATTTGGTTTTGGTTTTACTTTTACATAAAAATGAGTCTCATCCATAGCTCCAACGAATTTATTAAAAATGATATTATTTAAGATGTACGTGAAGACTTTAAAGAATTCAGTATAGTCCTTGTCTTGTTAGAGTTTTGATATAATCGCATGCAAGTAATTTCGTCGCTTTAAAAATTTCTTTAAATTTCTCTTCACAATCTCTTGATTTCGTTCAAATCTCAACCCAAAATCTCTTTGAACTTCTTTGTGCATGCATATCCCCACCACAAAAATATAGCCACACTTTCATCAATACTTACATTTGAAATTGGTTGTAGACTATAATTCGTTTGTAACATGTTACATAATGTTCGGAAACATGGAAGTGACATTCGTAAAAGTTGAAAATAAGCAACATCATCTTCTTTAAGTTGATACCACATATTTCTCCACCCTAAACTTCTGTCTATCTAGGCATGTGCTTTATGAAAATATCGATCATAATAACACAAAAATATTAAATTATTAATTTCTCAAATAGTTATTTTTTGAATTTCACAACTCAATTCTCTCTTTGTAAGATAACATATGGATGTTTTTTAATTAGTCTTGTAAAAACTAAGTAACTACAAATTAATAATTTAAGTTAAATAATTTTTTTGCTTGAAAAGAACGTGATTACACAAAAAATAAAGAGAAAGTGATTGCAGAATTGCAGATGAGTGTGTATTGCAAATAAAATAATAACGTTGATAAACTGAAATGGACTGTGTGTATTGCAGAATTTACTTGCCCTTCTTATATAGGTAAGATTCTTTTTTTTTTTAAAATAATAAAAATGTAAAAATCACAAACCACTACTTTTGTGCAGCGACTATTAGGAGTAGGAAGGATGTGGATATCTGGGAAATTTAGAGTATTCGGATCTAAATTTGCCGGATCTGTGATTTTAGTATTCGGATTTGTGCCTTCAGAGTATCCAGGCTTTGTATATTTGTCTAGATATTGTTGTACCCGCAGATATCCAGACTCGGATTCAGATACGTAAAATAAAAAAAAATATTTTTAAAATATTAAAATTCTAAAATAATACATAAATTAAATATTTATACAAAATTTATGAAAATATAAGACATATAATATTACTAAAATTAAAATATAATATTATAAGACTTATTTTACGTATAAGTATTAATATATTAAAGATAATTATTAATAAAATTAAAAATTTACTATATTTTAAAAACACGGATCCGGATAACCAACTTAAAAATCAAGATATTAGGATCTGAATCCCATTTAGACGGATCCTAGATTTTATCATCCATATTCGGATCTGGGCACCCTAAATATCCTATTTTCAGAGTGGATCTCAAATCAAATCTGAATCCCGAATAATAAGTCTCAGGCCTACCAACTACAGATTGAGTGCGTTTCAGCCTCTCACAACAGAACATGCATTCCTATCTATTTTACATTATTTTAAAATTCACAAAGAAAGAAAAACAAACCAAAAAGTTAAGAATTTTTTACACTCCAAGACACTTTATGACTTTGTTATTACAACTCAAGCCACATTGTACTTGTGGGTCACATTATTAGATGTGAAAGACATTAATATCCTTTAACTAAAGACAAAATTAGTTTTCCTTGTTTCTCTTATTCAAATCTCCACGTGACCTAATTCTATCCTAGTCCCCATATGTACCAAAGCTATAATTATATTTTTAATTACATTGACACAACAACCATCTATTTTTTATATCCACAATTGAATATACTTTGTCTACATAACTTCGTTCACAAAACCTTTTCCACATAACTTTATACACAAAACGTTTTTTTAATCAAATTTCTTATACACAAAACAAGCTTCATCCACCAAAATTGAGGTTCAGGGAATAACCGTAAATATATCAATTGTAAAAATGTTAAAATGTTTTATACTCATCCACAAGAAAATAACAAGTTTATCGTGGATGGATTCATTGTGTATGGAAACATCGTGGATGAGAGTTTTGTGGACACATATCATGAATGGAAGTATTGTGGATGGTTGTGTTGTTTATGGTTTCACATAGACCATGTCCACATAGTCCATGTCCACATAGTCCATGTCCACACATACATTGTCCACACCTCCCCTTATGGACAATCGCACGATGCATGTGTCTCCTCAACAATGCTCTATCGTGTATGATAGGAGTGCTTATCCACTCAACATTCATAACAATATCCCTTTGTAAAGTTTAATACAATAGTTATGTAGTCCCTACGTGGACATTAGTTTAGTTTCTATACTCACAAACATATTAGCATTCTTTAAATACGTGTATACGTTATCATCCACATCCACACGCTACAATCATTAGATACATGTACACGTATAGATTTAAAAAAAAACATATCAAAGTGGATATCAAATTATAGAGAATAAAAATTATAATTTATTATATCAACAAATTTGTTATATATATCTTTAATTTTAAAATAAATAAAAACAAAACATTAAGAGGAAAACTAAATAATAAAGAAAAAAATCTAATTTTTAGAAACATTATCTCTCTCTTTTCCGAATCCATCTCTCTCATTTAAACACAACACATACTATTCTCTTCTCATTAAGGGCATTATTGTCCAAATTTTAACTTGAATCAAGGGAAAGTGCTTCTAATGTGGAATATGCCTTTGAGTGTAAAGTAAACTCAAAATGTGGCCCATAATCAACTCAAAAGTTAAGCTGAGTATTGATTCATTTCGGGCCTGATGTTGCTTTCTACCAGACCACTCACAACACTCACACGTTATATGTTTCTTTGTTGCAAACCGCAATTATACGATACCGCACTATCTATCTTTTTATTCCGTACCACTTATTTAGATGTTACCATTCATAGTCTTAATGGTGAGATACCATCACTAGTGTTGGCATTATCGTACTTCTATACTGCTTTGAGGACTTTGAACTCGTCACTGACGTGACGACGTCTATTCAATGCATTAATTTTTTCTTGATTCTTCTGTTTTGTCGTTGACATTGAAATGAACATATGATTAGTCAAATAATGCGCTTTGACTTCGGACATAAAACAAACGACAACCAAAACCAGTCCAAAACATGTTGAATTTTCAACGAGGAGTAACATCGGTGATTGTTGCTTCATCTACTGAACAAGGATTTGACTTGCTACTCGACTGACCCGGCTCCACTCCATGGGCTAATGGGCTCGATCTTGGTCCATTCCCAAAAAAGAATCCAGGTGGCCTAGGCACAGGCAGGGTAATTGAGCTATTTGTGAGCATTTGGTGTATTGTCGACAATGTTGGACGATCTACAGGATTTTCTTGAACACATAACAGCCCAATATGAATATATCTAATGGCTTCATCGCGTTTACAATCTTCTTTGATACCATTATCTACAAGGTCAAGCAATGATTCATTCTCCCAAAGTCTCCAGACCTGTGGAAGTTATATGTAATGTATATATTAAGAACTATGATCACGGTTTTAGAAAAAAAAACAAAGCGTGGGACTTTTTTTAGTTTATAATTGCTCACATATGTGACTAAGTTGTTAACCAGACCATCCATTTGGTAAAAGCTGCTATTTTTCTGCCACTGATGATCTCAAGAACCAAGACTCCAAAGCTATAGACATCTGATTTCGTCGAAAATTGGCCATGTGTCACATATTCAGGTGGCATGTACCCGCTGCAAAAATACAGGTTAAACCAGCAGAAAAATGGCACACCAATCGAAGTTGGTCAGTTCCATATAAGTATATACTTACAAGGTTCCAACTACTCTTGCTGTATTGGCTACAGATTGGTCCACTCCAAAGATTCTTGCCATTCCAAAATCAGCGATTTTCGGATTCATGTGGGCATCTAAGAGAATGTTACTAGCTTTAAGGTCACGGTGTATAATTTTTAGCCGTGAATCTTGATGAAGATATAGAATTCCTCGAGTGATTCCCACAATGATGCTACGTCTCACTATCCAGTTCAACTGGACTCTTTTACTAGGGTCTGTATATTCATATATAATCACACTTACCTATGTATAAGAAGAATAAATAACAGACAATAGTATGCCAATTTTGAAGTTAACGTACCAAAGAGGAAATAATCGAGGCTTTGGTTAGGAACATACTCATAGACGAGTAATTTCTCTTCTCCATGTAGCGAAAATCCAAGAAGTCTAACAAGATTTCTGTGCTGAAGCTTTGCAACAACAACAACCTCATTCTTGAACTCTACTTCGCCTTGTCCTGATGTTTTGAGAGTCTCTTTACTGCAACTTCAGTTCCATTCATAAGCATACCCTTAAAATTAATTACATATCAGGTATGATCATTTCATTCTTTCTCCACAAAAGAAGAAACTAGGGTGGACATATAAAGGTAAATACCTTGTAAACCTCACCAAATCCACCTTCACCAAGCTTGTTATGCTCTGAAAAGTTGTTTGTCGCTGCTTCAATTGTTTTTAATCGAACTGAACAGATTCCGCTTCATGTAAAAATTCCTTAAGCCGTGGGATTCTTAAATACCAAAAGCAATCAAGACTTTCACAAACTAAGAACCAATAGAAACTCACTTGGAAGTTCAATGTCTTGCTTTTTCTTTCTCCTCTTGAAAATAGCTACACCTACCGCAATTACTATTATGGCAACGAAAATAACAATGACTATTGCAGCGATCTTTCCTCCCGAGACCCTGTATCCGCACCACCAATTCACCATAAACATTAGCTAACATCACAAAACAAAAAAAAAATAAACACAAGAATATTGCCCTGAAAATATTTCCAACAAAGACTTGCCTTTAGTTTTGGTTTCACCGGTCAGGTCGGCTTCAGAATGCGAAGGTGAAGGCGCCGATGATGGCCCAGATTGAAGATTAATATTATCAAAAACACCAGAGAATGGAAACAATTCCCACCGGAAAAAGCAACTTGGCCGCAATATAATACTTCCTTTCTTCCCATGGAGCTCTTTCTTGTAGTAATCAACGCTTGTCTGTAGGCAAAGTTTACAATCATTTGAAGATATATCTGGAGTGCAGTGCATCAACACCGTAATGTTCCCGTATATCGGCACCTGAGATACATCCTTTGCATAGTATTTACTACTTGACAATGGCAACCGAGAAGACAAAGAAGAATTAGACGAACTGTTTCTCAGGGACGAAGAAGCTGATGTGATCACACGAGTCATTAACCCGTCCCACACACTATCAAACCCCTTCTGGTCTTCTTTTTTTATGTCAAAACTATTATAAAATCTACTAAAAGGCTTTAAGGATAGGACCCGGAGAAGGAGTTGCTAGAGTAGCGAACAAGGCAAATGATCTCTTCACCGAGCCATGAGAAAGCGTCTGTCTGGTTCGGACAGGCCTGTAGTAAACTGTCGAATGCGTCGTTGATACAAGAGGAGCAAGCGTCTGGTCCAGAACCTGAAGAGCACATTCCCATGTCGTAGACTATGTTAGGGCCTAACCCGATCGAACCGTTGGACCAGCCGTTATGGTTCGTGACGTTAGAAGCTAGAGTGGAGTTGATGAGACGGCGGTTCTTGTCATATGGACTACTGGGTTTGAAACTCCCAGCAGTATCATCACAAGTTTGTTGTGAAGAAACATAAATGGCACTGAAGCTTATGATAAAGAAGCAGAGGATTAATACAGTGCCTTCCTTTCCCATTTTTTCTTTATATAATTCAGATCGTGTGTGTGTGTGTGTTGATCTTATCAGTTTATACAGAACTTTGAATGCAACCAGTAAATAAACACTGTAAAAATAAGTAGGCTACTTTTGATTTCAGTGGGAGACTGACTTTGCTACTTTGGATTTCAGTGGAAGACTTTCTTAGATAATAAGTAGGCTACACTGAATTTCGGTGGAAGACTTGGACACACTAAGTCAACATCTTTATTTCATTGTCTGTTTCTACTTATTACCAACATGGAAAAGTATTTTACCATACAGATCTTAAAGCATTCCCATTGCTCACATTTCTCAACTTCTCTCCCATTTTTCCTTTTCATTAATATATATTGTCGATACTTTTTTGAGAATTCATGTGATGGAGTTGCTTTTAACCTCTCTGAAGACATTCTTATATAATATTGCAATGTGGTTGATACTTTTTTTTTGCCAGTTGCCACTTAAGCTACACAAAATTTGGTCAGACGAGTCAGTTCTCTGGAGATCACTTTCTTCTGATTGTGTCTAATCTATATAGGTGAAAATAACTCTTCTAGTCCAATCATTCGTATTTAGGGGGATATGAAGCAGGCACACGTTTTTAAAGTAATTTTATAGACTCCGTAACACATCAATCTTCAAAGCGAATGTTGGCCAGTCCATGGGGTTCGTAGTCATATCTAATAGATCTAAACAGTATATCTTGAAATAAACCGAGGAGATCTCATGTCTTCCATACATGAAGTTGTCAAAAGCAATTCTTCCATCTCCACGTGTAAGGCCAAGAGACTTTTGTTGCATGCGCATAGACCGAATGATTTTGTACCCATTTAATCTTTAAGTCTTTACCCTAGACCACTGACATTATCATTATCGATCCATGAAACATCGATTTGACAAATTGAGATTCCAAGTATCCAAGGTGTTTTGTCTCAAACAAATGCGATAGGAGGGTCGTCATGATCCTTGTCAATTTCCTCATTTTAGTTAGTCTTTTTTCAATATTATGCCTCGAGAATAGCAAGTTAGAGAGTGTTAAATAGGGAAATGACTTTCCATTAAAGAGTTGTCATTCCTCACTTTCTATATATACTAACAAATTTATGGGAATGTGTCGAATTGTGGATTCACTTTTTTCTCTTTCTAAAGAAAAAATTCTTGTTTTGATATATAGATGTATGTGAAAAATAACCCATAAGAGACAAATAATCTGATAAATCTCAAAACTGCAAGACTGGGAAATTTGGATGATATTATTGCACATGTTTTTTTCTTTCCCAACGGCATATTATTTCAGAAGTGTTTTAGTAGTTTTCCAACCAAGAGAAAATTGTTTTTTAAGAAATATTTGAATAGTTAAGTATAACAAAATGAGCTAAATTTTATTCCTTGAATTTGCCGTACAAGTTAAAAATATTCCTAAAAATAACTCGAAACAAACCAATCTCATCTAATAGATTGAGAAAACCTTGTTATTCTTTTTCAACAAATAAAAACTACGTAATTAAAATGGTTGGCTATCCAAACTGATGGCACATAATTGACATGAGTCCTTATTGGTGGAAGACTTGTTGTTGAACGTCTGCCTGTTTGTTTCTTTGAACATGGAATATGTCAGATGAAGAAGTTGAGTCTCGTACTCTACGAAACTCAATAAGATTGTTCCAGCAGATGGTTATACCATAATCTAATTTAACAGACTCTGCTATTTGTAGTTTAACCGGTAGAGTTTACGATGTGATTGTTATGATTCTATCAAAAAGTCTGAAAATGCTGATTACACCACTATGCATTTTCAGACTTTTTGATAGAATCATTAGAAGTTGTTGGTAGCAACTTTTACAGGTTGTCTGTATGAAGAATAAATATGTAGAGAGATGGCCACATTTACAAACAACACAAAATGGCTAGAAATAATAAGATATTTGCGTGGATTGAAGCATGATGACAGACCATACATTGTTTGTAAGACATTTAAGATGAAACTAGACTTTTTGATGATTAATTTAATGAAGAAGAAACTCTTAGGGAAAACTGCATCATGTTAAGTACTCCCTCTGTTTCTAAATAATACTCCATATGTTTTATAAAGATGTATGTTTTAGATTTCTTACGCATATTAATAAAACATATGAAATTTGAATTACCAATGCATAATTTTTTGTAACTTACTATTTCTCATAACTTCTATCCAATAGAATATTAAGAACTTTATAAAAGTTTACAATTTATCATTAACTAATACATTGAAAATATAAAAATACAATATTTTGAAACAATATTTTTTGCTAAAATATGGATCTTTTGGAAACAGAGGGAGTACATGTTTTAACACTTTTTACTTGTTTCTAAAAGATCAATGTTTTAGATTTTCTATGTACTTTAATAATGAATTGTAAATTTTCAAGAAATATTAATTAACAATTTTGAAATTATTGAATTGCTATTGATTAAAGTTTATGGAAAACTGTTATATTTTAAAATTTTCATGCATTGATAGCTACATATTAAATTTTTCTTAATATGTGTAAATTTTTTAAAATATGTAATATTTAGAAACAGGGAGAGTATTATTTTAGACATGATTTTCGTGTCTTGGTATTTTTATATGTATTATTATATAACTAATAGTTTTTAAGTTAAATTTCAGCTGGAGTTTTAAAACCGTAGTCTACTACATTCTTACATTCTGCTTTTTAGGCATATTGATTCAAAATTTCCCATTACAGATGACATAGCCAAGACCATATCTACATAAATTTTTAATAGAAATGAAAAGCCATAGCTTTATAATATTGTTAAGGATATGATGATTTATGTACCATGTGAAACTGCTAACACAATTCATTTTGTATGGAAAATGAGAAAGTTCAAAGTTTTTTTAATTTGTAACACTGACTTTCATTAAAACTTAAACACCTATAGAAGTTGAGTTCATTACAAAAATTGCAGACATCAGCGCATGATTTGCCAATGCATCCGTCACTTTGTTCTAATCACGAGGGATCCATACAAAAGAGATCGGTTCAAAAACAGAGGATATAGCTAAAAATATCAGAGATGATTCCATAGGTCACCAGTGGTCGAGGTCCTGAATTTATAGCTTTGATCAGGTCTCGAGTCTGATTCACAATGCAGTCGCTTGATTCCCAAGCTATTAAATTTGTATAGCTCTTCTCTTAGTGATAGAGCTACTGCCCACTAAAGGAGAGGCAACGAAATAGCAGTGTGCTTCATAGTGAGTCTTCTCTTCTCCCTGTTGGATTGTCCAGCCAAGTCCTCCGACATTCACATCTTCTCTCCAAGCGGCATTCGTCTGGAGTTTGATGCATGTCGGTCTGATCATTATAGATCTTTGCTTCTATCGCGTGGTAGGTAGTATAACTTGTGCATTGAGCCATTCCCTTGCTGCCACTACTGCTATTGTTACTGATTCTTCCGTTGTCATTGCTTTCTTGTTGAAGATAAGGTTGTTTCTAGCTATCAAATTGACCGTGAGATCAACGGTGATAGCTGTCCAGTAGCATTACTGTTGGAGATGGATTGCATCCCTCCACAAGACCCATCAGGTAAAAGGCGGTCCACCAGACTCGGGCGTCAGTGCATTTACACCTCAGAGAAAGGAGTGTCGGCTCGGACCGAAGCCGATAGCGACAAGCCGAAAGTGTCGTGCGACCATAGCAAAAATCAAGCTCAGTGTGTCTAGCTTGATTAAGCCGAATTCGCTTTAGGCCATGTTAGCCAATTGCTCGGCCCACAAAGAGAGTCCGGCCCGTTAAGGGACGAACCACACGCTATGGCGAACAAGGTCAAATAGAGGTTATAAAGGAAGGGAGGTGATGAGAGCAAGACATAGGAAAAAACGGCTAGAAAACTAGTGTTTACACTTTTCTATTTTCGGCTAAACTTATTTCCCTGAGATATTTAGATCTCTGTTTATGACTTTCCATAGATAAAACATTATTCCGAGTTATATAGCGCCTTCAAAGTAAGCCCACAAATCGAGCAAGATTCCTCTTAATCTTACCGTCTAGCTCAGATCTAACAATTACCTGTATGTGATAATTATTTCCAAAATATTATGCAGAGAAAACTACAGTCAATAAAAATGATTTTATGTTTATAGAAGACGTGAACAATTAAATCGTTATGTTACGAACGGTATGAAATGCGATAACAAGAAGCTCTCTCTTTGAAAAAGTGTGCTTGTTATCGTTTACTTTATATTGTTTGATAAGACGTCAAAGTCTTTCCAGAAAACACCCTTAATCAGTTAATCGTATGGAAACATTAAACAATTTTATTTTATTTAAGCTTTTGCTTGGACATAAATCAAAAGCATATACACTTACAAGAACACAGTAAACTCAATCTTTGGTTTGGATAGAAATATCCAAGAAGTTGAGCTGAAAAGATTTTAAACAACATATTTTTTGCTGAAACTATGAAAGCGTCGACAATGCGGAGCCATGCTCGACGCCAAGGACAATCAAAGCTCATAAGTACAACGATACATACCAAAGTGGTCACATAAACTGAGGCAGTGCCATAATAGAACACAACTCTATCCATGGCAGCTTCATTTTCTTTCCCTCCTCCTCCTCCTCCGCCTTTATTTGCTTTCTCTGAGCTCTTCTTAGCCTCACAACTTATATAGGTTGGTGGTCCACACAGAAGTGGATTTCCTAAGTATCTACTCTCGTTGAAGGTGTTAAATTGCCTTCCTTGGGGGATGATTCCTGATAAATTGTTGTGCGACACGTCGAACACTTCAAGAAATGTAAGAATGGTTAGCTGGTAAGGAATGCTTCCATGCAACATGTTATAAGAAAGATCAAGGCTCTCAATATCCTTCAGATTGGAGAAGCTGGATGGTATAGAACTCTCGACAAGAAATTGTAAGATAGATTCAAGGACCGCAGTTTCGAGAGACCTCCAAGCTCTGTTGGGATAACACCACTCAGTTCATTGTTTGAAAGATCCATCCCATACATATAATCAAGTATTCCTCTTCTGAACTCAGAAGTATTAGTACCAGAATCAGTTTACCAAGATTCTCCAGGACTATAATCACTATACAAAGATCCCCCAGGAGTGTAAGAATCACTATACCAAGCTTCACCAGGACTATAAGAATCGTACCTTAGCTTTGTTGCAAATTTTATTTCAATTTCCTGAAAGGCAGAGAAGTACACTTGGAACTCCTCTACCAGAAAGGTCGATCTGTAATATTCAGAATAAAAACTCAGTGTACGATAATATTGCCCATAGATAATATCACTCTCCTTTCCACCTCGTAAAACTGATGATTTGTAGAAGCATGAAGGTATGGAACCACTAAGCTTGTTACCCGAAAGATCTAGAAGCCTGATATTGCTGAGATCACAGAGCTGCCCTGGAATGGATCCTGTTAAATTGTTCCCCCTCAACAAAAGAAACTTTATGTCTTGTGTATTGACAAACTCGGGGATACTCCCAGAGAGTTTATTGTTCCGCAGATCAAGTATCTGGACACCTTCCAACAATGTGTCTGGAATTGACCCTGTCAAGTTGTTGTTGTTGAGGAAGAATATTAGACCTTGTACATGTTATGACGGTAAGGCTCCCGAAAACAGGTTTCCAGAGAGGTCCAGAAACGAAATGAGCAACAAAGAAGGTGGTATGGTACCTTCTAAGAAATTATTTGATAACAATAAGAAGTTCAAACGAGATAACTTAGATACCCAACTTGGAATAGCACCAGTGAAACAATTGTGGGACATGTCAAGCATTGATAACTCAGTGGAGCTAAGCAAACCAACTCCGATCTTCCCTGTAAATAAGTTGTAATCTATTCTCAACACGTCTAGTGAAATGAAGCTTGTTCCTCTTGGAAGAAAATGGCCACTAAATTTGTTGTGAGAGAGCTTCAGGTACTTTAGTTGAAAACAACCCTTGAGAAAGTTTCTTGGTAGCTTCCCAGATAAGTTATTATAGGATAGGTCGAGGAATGAAATGTTCTTCATCTCGCCCAGAGACGATGGAAAATTCCCTTGGAACCCATTACTTGAGGCATTCATATGAACCAGATTCGGAAGTGCATGAGAAAAATTATCAGGGAACATCCCACCAATATAATTCGCTGAAAAATCAAAAACCTGCAAATTATGCATTATTGTAGTAGTAGTAGTAGGCATCTGGAAGATAGTGAATGAATTATTCTGCAAGAGTAAGACTTCAAGTTCTGTATTATTCTCCAGCAGCCAAGAAGGAACGTTTCCGGATAATTTGTTGCTGGATAGATCAACTAGACGCAAGTTCTTCTGGTTCACAAAAAAGGAAGGGATTTTCTTCAAGCTGCAAGAGCGTAGCACAGCAACACTGAGTTGAAATTTTGGCTGCCAAGTACTCTCTGACTCCAATTGTACCTTATCAGATGTTGAGGAAACTTTGAACACCTTGAGATTTGTGAGGTTGGTGAGTGGAGTGAGCGAGAATACGCTTGAAAAGTTGTTGTTTAACAATGATAGATACTCGAGGGACTCCAAGCTACTGAAACTAGACGGTAGGCTTCCACTTAATTGGTTGGATGAGAGATCAAGAACCTGTAGCTTTTTCAAGCTACCTAGACAAAGTGGAAGTTGACCAACAAAATAATTTTCACTGAGATCGAGCTCCCGTAGGTTCCTCATTTCACAAACAGCTTCAAAAAATACCAAAAAGATAATGAGAATGATAATAGTTGTATTTGTCTAGAGAATTCATGAGACACATTCTTTGTTCACATAAATAATATAGAGTGTTGGAATGGAAAATATTTGTGTAATAATTTTCGAGAATCTGTTTAAGTGTTAGAAGAGAAAAACTTTTCTATGAAGAGGAGAGTTTTCTCTTTCATTTTTTATTAAGAGAATAGACTTCTTCGAAGCAAATGTTTTTAGGAAAAAAATTTGTTAGCTACACGAAGTTTACCCTAATATGGTGGAAACAATCTAATGTTTCAGAATATGTTAACAATTACACGATGTTTATGTTAATACATGCCACATATACGAAGTAAATGATTATATGGTGGGAACATCAAAATCGAGTTTAATTGTTTAGGTAAAGTTAATGGGGTCAAACTGTAATTAATCAGAAAATCAAATTTAAATAAAAAAAACTAAGTTTTAGAATAAATAATTGTGTACATTAAATTTTGATTGGGTAAAATTATAAAAAATAGCTGAAAATAAAAATAAGAAATTTATAATTGAAATTTAATATCTTTTAATATTTATGAAAACTTAAAAATATGAAGACAATAACTTTGAATAGTCGATCATATTAATTTTCAATATAAACATTTTAAAGAATTCATATTTTGGAGTTTTAAATTGGAAATAAATTTTGGTTGAAAGATTTTAAATAGATTAACAAAATGAATTATTTTAGAAGTCAAAAAAAAAAAAATGTTACGTCTCATAACACTTACAATTAACATTATAAAACTATAAGATACCATTTACAAATATATTACTACTATCAATAATTAGAATGATATAACATACATAAGCATTATATTTTTTTTTTTGTAATAAGTTACCGTAATTTGACACATTGTTTACGAATACCAAATTTATAATCTTACCTATAGATATTAAAATAACATGATGTTTACATAAAAAATTATGTATATGTTATTTGTATATATGTATGTATATCTGATTTTTTTGTCAACATCAACATTTCAACATAATCTTGATATATTATGATATTAAAATTTGCGTAGGCATTCTTTTTTTTTACTTTTAAAATAATTCACCTTGTTAATATATTTACAATCCGTCAACCAAAATTCATTTCCAATTTAAGACCCCAAATATGAATTCCTTAAAATGTTTATATTGAAAATTAATATGATTGACTATATCAAAGTTCTTGTTTTCATATAGTTTAATTTTTTCATAAATATTAAAAGATATTAAATTTCAATTATAAATTTCTTATTTTATTGTCAACTATTTTCTAAATTTTTACTCAATCAAAATTTAATTTACACAATTATTTATTCTAAAACTTAGTTCTTTTTGTTTTAAATTTAATTTTTTGATTAATTACAGTTTGACCCCATTAACTTTACCTAGAATCAATTAAACCCGATTTTGATGTTCCCACCATATAATCATTTACTTCGTATATGTGGCATGTATTAACATAAACATCGTGTAGTTATTAAAATATTTTGAAACATTGGATGATTTCCACCATATTAGGGTAAACTTCGTGTAGCTGACAAACTTTTTTCCATGTTTTTATTACAAAAGATGATTTCTCTTATTTGGAATTATGACAATGAGAAGAAAAGAAGACTATTTATAGCCTCTAAAATAAAAATATCTCTAATATTTTATTTCTATTTCAGAGTATTCTACTCAACCCCAAAACATTATTTTATTCAATTTTTTTAAGGTATTTTATTTGATACTTTCTATACTTTTGATCAAGTTTTGGGTTTGACCCACATACACAATGATTATTTACCCAAAACTATGACCAAAAGCAAGTTTAATTTTCAACACTCCCTCTTAAACTTGATTTGTTACTCCGAGCAAACTCTTCATCTTGATAAAGTCTTCACGTTTGAGAGGCTTGGTGAAGATATCAACTACTTGATCATTTGTCTTCACATATTTCAAATGCACCTCCATTTTGGTGACATATTCTCTAATGTGGTGATACCGGGTATCGACGTGCTTTGCTTTGATCATGGAAAATTGGATTCTTTGCCAATCTTATTGCTTACTTGTTGTCCACAAAGATCATTGTTAACTCCTCTTATGGTAGACTCAACTCATTTAGCAAGTTTCATAACCATATAGCATGGAAAACACATGAAGTAATTGCCACATGCTCTGCTTCACAAGTTGAAAGAGTGACAATCGGTTGTGTAACGCCCCGACCGCCCACGACTAATGGGCCACCCACGCCCGCTCTCTCGGCCCATGGGCCTCATCCCATTTGACGGTCGGTCGTTAATTTTCCAAAGGCTTGAAATCATTGTTTTACTGACCTTGCAATCACCACCCGACCTTTCCCCGAGTTTTGGCCTCACTCGCACGGTATCGCGAACCACTTCCCGATAGGTCACCCATCCTTTCACTACTCCAGCATAAGCACGCTTAACCCTGGAGTTCTAAACGGATGTGTGATGGAAAAGGTAAGTTAACTTTGGTGACATAGGTAGCCAAATCAATTCTCTTAAGTCTTTCCACATATCACAACTCGGGATGTTACAATTCACCCCCTCTCAAAGAACACAACACCCTCGTTGCGCCCCACGACAGGTCTCAAGACGCCTCTCGGGTCAGAACCGAGATGGCTAACCAGCTCTGATACCACTTGTAACGCCCCGACCGCCCACGGCTAATGGGCCACCCACGCCCGCTCTCTCGGTCCATGGGCCCCATCCCATCCGACGGTCGGTCGTTAATTTTCCAAAGGCTTGAAATCATTGTTTACTGACCCTGCAATCACCACTCGACCTTTCCCCGTGTTTTGGCCTCACTCGCACGGTATCGCGAACCACTTCCCGATAGGTCACCCATCCTTTCACTACTCCAGCATAAGCACGCTTAACCCTGGAGTTCTAAACGGATGTGTGACGAAAAAGGTAAGTTAACTTTGGTGACATAGGTAGCCAAATCAATTCTCTTAAGCCTTTCCACATATCACAACTCTGGATGTTACAGGTTGCTTCTTCGACATCCATGTGAAAGCAGTCTCTCCAATTAAAAGCACGAAGCCACTTGTGATTTTCCGGTCATCTACGTCTCCACCCCAATCACTATCACTATATCCAACAAGCTTGTAATTGTTAGAGATTGAGTAATACATTCCAAAGTTGATTGTACCTTTGATGTAGCGTAGAATTCTCTTAGAAGCCTTGAAACGAGTTGTTGTTGGATGCTCCATGTATCGACTCACAACTCCAACCGCATGTAGGATATCGGGCCTTGTGCATGTTAGATAGCGTAAGCTTCCTACCGAGCTCTTAAAGAGTGTTGGATCCACACTTTCTCCTTCTTCTTCCTTTGACAACTTGACTCCACATTCCATTGATGTGCAAACTGGATTTGAGTCATCCATCTTGAATTTTTTAAGCACCTCTTTAGTATAACCTTCTTGAGTAATGAAGATTCCATTCTCTTGTTGCTTAACTTCAATACCAAGGTAGTATGACATTAATCCAGTATCAGTCATCTCAAACTCTTTTGTCATCTCCTTTTTGAAATCGTCAAACATAATTGCATTGTTGCCAGCGAAAATCAAGTCATCTACATATAAGCATGCAATCAATATATCATTGTTTTAAGATTTGATATATAGTGCATGCTCATATGGGCATTTGACGAAGTATTTCTCCTTGAAGAAATTATCAATCCAAGTGTTCCATGCTCTTGGTGCTTGTTTTAATCCATAAAGTGCATTGTTCAGCCTTAAGACTTTGTCTTCTTCTCCTTCGATTTTGTAGCTTTGTGGTTGCTCAATGTAGACTTCTTATTCAAGTCCTCCATTTAAGAAGGCTGACTTGACATCCATTTGATGTATCCTCCAAATCATTTGTGATGTCAATGAAATGATTAGTCTAATTGTCTCTAAGCGAGTAACATGATCAAATACTTCATCATAGTCGATTCCAGCTCTTTGACTGTAACCTTTTGCCACCAATCTTGACTTGTACCTTTCAACTTCTCCTTTAAGGTTCTTCTTTTTCTTGTACACCCACTTCACACCAATTTCTTTAAGCCCATTTGGAAGTGAAGCTAACTACCATGTATCATTATTTTGAATCGACTTGATTTCTTCATCCATTGCACTTCTCCATGACTTCCTTTCTTGAGCTTCTTCAAAGTTCATAGTCTTACAATCTGTAAATAGACAAAACAGAGTAAGATTTTCTTGATTTCCGGTAACTTTGTAGATGTCTTGTATACTTCTAAAACGTAGAGTCCTTTCACTTGATATTTCATCTTCTTGAGAACTTGGTGAAGTTGGTGGTGTAACTGACTTTTCTCTTGGTTGCTCCAAATCTTCTTTAGAAGACGGAAAGAAATTGTAGTCTTCATCATTTGATCTCCAATCTCATTCTTGTTCATCAAAGATGAAATTCTGACTAGTGATTGTTTTATTTGTTTCAGGATTGTAGAGCTTGTAACCTTTGGAGTTAGTATCCAATGAAGATGTATTTCTCACTTTTGTCATCTAGTTTGCTTCACTTCTCATCTGGAACATGAGCGTGAGAAATGCTTCCAAAGACTCTTAGGTGTGATACATCAGGCTTCCTTCTGCTACAAGCTTCTTGTGGTGTCTTTTCCAAAATATTCTTTGTTGGAGGTCGGTTTATTATATAAACCGCACATGCAACCGTTTCCGCCCACAACTCCTTTTGTAGCTTCTTACTTTTAAGCATGCTTCTTGCCATCTCAAGGATAGTCCTATTTTTCCTCTCCGTTACTCCATATTTTTTGAGGGGATCTTGACAACGTCAATTGTCTTCTAATGCCATTATCTTCACAATACTTCAGAAATTCGGACATGAATTTTCCTCCTCGATCAGATGTCATCGTCTTAATCACAAGTCCACTTCTTCTTAACATGTGTTTTAAACTTTTTGAAACTTTTAAACACTTCAGAATTTTCTTTCAAAAAGTGAACTCATGTCTTTCTTGAGAAATTATAAATTAAGACAATGAAGTAGTTACTTTTTCCAAGTGAACTTGGTTTGATCGAACCACATACATCTTTATTTATGAGTTCTAGTGGTTTTCTTGATTTTGTCTCCGACTCCTTTGAAAATCTCATTTTGAATTGATTTCCAAGTGAAAACCCTTCATACACTTGATTTGGATGGTTTATGCATGGTAATATTCTCACCATTTCTTTCTTTGAAAGTAGCTTTAAACCTCCAAATTTTAGATGCCCAAACCAGAGATGCCAAAGCCACAAATCGTCCATGTAACACATCTTGAGACATCTTGCAATGTCAATATGAATGTTTAGAAAAAACATTCTATTCTTTGACATTGACACCTTCATGATGAGATTGTTAGTATCATCCCTTAAAGAAAGGCTATTATCCTTTAGTTGAATATCATAATCTTTCTCTAAGAGTTGTCCTAGACTCAAGATGTTAGCCTTCATGCTTGGAAGGTAGTAAACATTGGAAGTGAATTGATGATCTCCATTCTTTAAGCGGATGAGAATATTTCCTTTAACTTTGACCTCTATCTTCGATTCATCTCCCAAAGCCAAATTTGTTTTCACCAATACATCAATATCCAAAAACATGCTTCTATTACCACACGTGTGATTGCTTGCACCACTACCAAGGTACCATTTATGAACCTCATTTGGTTTATGACTCTTGCAAGCCATCAATAGCATATCTTCTTCTTTACTCCTTTCTTCAATGTAGTTGGACTTCTCTTCAACTTTATTGTTGTTTGGAGCTTTGCACTAGGAAGCATAATGCCCAAACTTCCGCAGCTATATCATTTAATGCTTGACTTATCGTACCTTGATATTGCATTTCCTATTTCACGACTTCTTGAATAAATCTCCCCTCTTTGATTAGAGTTTTCTTCATATGGTCTCCAACCTTTCCCATTTACTCCACGACCTCGTCCTTGGAAATGACCGCTACCACGTCTTTGATTGTTTCGGCCACTCGCTTCCTTGTGATCAATTCTCATCTTGAGAACTTGCTCAACAATATCTTCTTTCTTTTTCTTCATAAGCTTGTAATGATCCAAGAAGTTACTCCATCGTCATAATCTCCAAGTCTTTTGTTTCTTCGATCACGGTAACAATGTGCTAGAACTTTGAATCCAACGATCTATGAACTTTCTCCATGATTCTCACCTCATCTAAATTCTCACCATTTCTCTTTAGGTTATTAGTAACCGTCAAGATTCTTGGGAAATAGTCAGAGATGAGTTCTCCTTCCTTCATTTGTAACGCTTCAAACTCTTCTCTTAGAGTTTGAAGACATACATTCTTCACTAATTCCGCTCCTTTGTAAGAGGTCTGAAGCTTCTCTCATGCTTCTTTGGATGTCTTTGCTCCAGCAATCTTTTCAAATGTATCTTCATCTAATCCTTGATAGATTAGATAAAAAGTCTTTTTGTCTCTCTTGCTTGAATCTCTCAACCCATCCCTTTGAGTTTAATAATAAACCACCATCATTCTCCCGTTCAAGGAAACTTTTTTCTATTATCTCCCACACATCATGTGTATTTAGGATAACCATCATCTTTAAACTCCATTGTCATAGTTGTTCTTTGTTAGGACCAAAACTTGGAAGGGAACACCACTATTTGCCATCACTTTAGTTTTTGATACCACTTTATTGGAATGAAAAAAAATTGTTTTATATTTTTGAAAAAGAGTTTTAGTGTTTGAAGAAAGAGAGAAAATTTTTCTATAGAGAGGAAATTTTCCTTCTTCCATTTAAAGAAGAGATTTTTTCGTATTTACAACCTCTAAAATACAAATATTTCTAATATTTTTATTTATATTATAGAGTATTCTATCCGAACCTAGAATATTATTTTATTCTAATTCTTTCTAGATATTTTCTTGGCCATTTTTCTAGATTTTGAATGACTATTTTGTCTATAGTTTTGGGGTTTGGCTCACATTCATAATGAATATTTGCCCACAACTATGATCCAAAACAAGTTAACTTTCAACATAGAGGTGAAGCAACACACCTGTTATAGCTCCGCTGAAATTATTCCGAGCAAGATTCAGAAGTTTCAGTTTTCGGCAAATTCATTAGTTCTGAAATAAAGTAAGTTCATAAGATTGTACGGAGTAAATTCTGTAGAAGTTATCTTCTGCCGACAAAAAACACGGTTACAATTTGTTACCTGACATGGAGCCGTGAAGTTTATTTCCACTTAGATTCAACAGTTCCAAGTTTTTCAAGTTTTCTAGTTCTGAGATAAGGTAAAGGCCAAAAGATTGAACATTACAATATTAAAATCCTGCAATGTTTTTTTTTTAAAACAAAAGAGAGAGAAAAAAATCAAGCTTACCTTGTGGATTCCATCGAGCCAGAAAATTTATTTAAACTTAGATCCAGAGCTTTCAGCTTTTTCAGGTGACTAAACTCTGCCATAATACAAAGAGATACAAAAGCAAGATTCTTCTAACTAATATGTAAGAAAATGATATTTGAAATGACATAAACCAACTCAACAATTAGGACCATCTCACAAGTTACCCCGGAGAAGGGTCATGGCGAATGGAAACACACACCTTTAATAGGAAAGGGGCCATCTCTGAAGTTGCCCCGGAGAAACAAAGTTGTAAGTGAGGTAGCGGCATTTAGAAAAGGAAAGATACTGTTATTTAGATCATTCCATGAGAGATCCAGAATCTCCAGGTTCCTTAATCTCCTTAAGCTTTTAGTACCTGCTAACAAACATCTCATTAATAAATTATACAAAAATAAGATACAACTTATCTATCATTCTAAATTATTTGAAGCAATGTATCCAGATACAGACCACGAAACTAAAAAAGCCTGGAATACCTTCAACATCATCGAAGAAGCCACTATATGACTGGACGTATCGATCCCCGGATAAGTCCAGACTTTGAAAGCTCATCAAAGGGATGCAGAAAGGGAAAGATTTAGAGGAGAAGGCTCTCTAAAGTATCCAACACCAACAGAAAGACCAGTGACACGCCCGCTTGTACGATTGCACTTAATGCCATTCCACCGGCAGCAATCGCTCTTTGTGTCATTAGTCCAAGTTTCATAATCAGAGAGAACAGGTATTGCCTCCCCGTATTCGAGTTCTGGTTCTTCAGGCGTTCTTTAAGGACCGATCCCACCGGGGATTCGGAACTCTTTGAGATCAGTAATCCTTGAGCTCCAACAAAGCCTTCCTTTCTTTGGGAATGCAGCTTTTGTATCCGTGTATCTGCCACAACAATAACATCACCCATATTAAGCAATGGCCAAAGAAAAACTTCCCTTCCATTGCAAACAAATAAAAAACAAATGGAGAAAAAGAAAATCCAAAGCAACTTTGGAAGTATGAGTTCAATAGAAATACCACCAAGAAGTATTTATTGATAAAATTAAAAACACATTGAAAAGGTCATGTAACAAGCGTTAAGTAAGTAATCACTATCGTTTACTTTGAATAATATGTTAAGGCACAAGTCAAAGTCTTTGTGGCAAACACCTATAATCGTATAATATTATCAAAAACTAAAAATAACTCTCTCCCATCATTTTGACTTTATGAACACCAGCGACTGCATTATAGAGGCTACCATCGTTGTGGTTGGGCTCTTCATCAATGGTTTGAAAACAGAGCTTGGCTAAAACATAGCTGTTGCGCAAGAAAATTGATGAAGGGAAACTATAAGGGCAAATCTCTTAGATGACCATTTTTCAAGTTTTTGTCACAAAAATAACCCTTAACAACAAAAATGACAAAACTAGCATTTTTTATTTTTAAAAAATTTAATATTTTTTTTTATTTTTTTCAATTTTAAACTTCACCCCCAAAACCTATCCATAACTCTAAACCCTAAGTTTATATTAGTTAACTCAAGGGGTATAAATATATAGTTACACTCTTTAATAAAGATTATTTTTGTGATTTTCTTTCTTAAAGGTTATTTTGTGACAAAAACTTTTTTAGGTCTATCTTAGGGTATTTTTCAAACTTTTATAATAATACAACGATTTTATTTAAGCCATGTTCGTTTTTTTTTAACTTAGCCATGTTCGTTTTTGATGCTATAGTCTATTTGTTTAATTACGTTTTTCATCATGATTAGTGGATTGATATATATATATATATATATATATATATAATGATTCAATAATTAATGATTATAAAATCATGCATTTATACACAAGACAATAAACAATTCCTAATACAAGAGAAAGAAAACTAAGGTTTTATAACATACACAAATCTTTAGAATTTTATTATATATCTCCAAAATTAAAAACAAACTGATTAATAACAAGTTTGCTGTTACAGGAATATAAGCATTTTTGGATTATCATACTATTCTCCTAATTACTATATTCTTTTTGCATCATGATTTGTGGAGCATTGTATCATGTTTATAATATATTTATATTTATATAAGACAATAAATTTTAACATTAGTGATTAGAAAATCATGCATTTATGCACAAGAAAATAATACAAGAAAATGAAGAAAAAAAATCAGTGCATTGCCAAACTAAGATTTTATTATATATCTACAAAAATAAAAACAAACTGAGTAATTACAAGCTTGCTGTTACAAGAAAATTAAATCTCTTTTTTACTTTTAGTATATTTCATCCCTATGAGCTAACCTGCTAACTATTATAATCTAAGGTAATTCCGACCCTTTCACTTAATTAGTTTTAGATTATTAGATTACTTTTAAATTAGTTTTTTTTTGCATCATGATTGGTGGATCATTGTATACTTTTATGAAATATATCTAAGATACTCAATTTTAACAATTAATGATTAGAATATACAAGAAAATAATACAGGGAAAACGTTGTATTTGCCAAACTAAGATTTTATAACATACACAAATCTTTAGAATTGTATTATCTTTCTATAACATTAATAACAAACTGAATAGTTACAAGCATTGCTGTTACAAAAATAAAAAAAGTAGATTGGCCAACTATACAAATCGATTTCATAATAATGTCACCCATACTAAAAACATGTATATAAACACACAACATTTGTACCAAATTGTCTAACAAAGCAAAACAACAAAAACCCTGACATAAAGAAAACTATGATGTCGAAGAAGAAAGAAACCATGGGACGACAGAGAATCCCAATGGTTAGGATTAAGAAGAGACCCACGGCAAGTCACATTCTCAAACGTAGAGCCGGTCTTTTCAAGAAAAGCTAGCGAGCTTTGCACACTGTGCGGTGCAGAGATTGGGGATCATCGTGTATTCTCCAGCCAAAAAGCCTTTCTCTTTCGCCATCCCAGCGTCGAATCCGTATTGGATCGTTATATGTCACGAAACAATATGTCCATAGCGCAGACGCAGCAATCGCAGGCAGCGAGCTGCGAGCTGAATATGGAGTTGACTCAGATCGTGAGCCAGTAGAGGTAGAGAAGAAGAAGGGTCAAGCGACGGCAGAAATGAGAAAAGCGAATGCGTTGAGGCGGTCGATGATAAATTGGTGGGAAGGGCCAGTGGAGGAGATGAGTATGGTTCAGTTACAGGAAATGAAATTTGCGTTAGAGGAGTTGAGGAAGATTGTTGTGTCAGAGACACACACGGCTCCGTTTAAGGATGTGAAAGAGGATGTGTTCGGTTTCTTGGATAATAATAATAAGTGACTGTTCCTTCTTACATGAACATGCCTTCTGGTTTCTCTAATGTTACAATGGTTGTTTCTGATTAACACATATTATAAGCTAGTATCTTGCTAGCTTGTTTTTTTAATTATCTCAGATTGTTTTTGTTTCTTTGGCAACATTGAAAAATATTAATGTTATCCGGTTAAGGTACTTTAATGTATTGATTATATACTGTAACAGACATACAGCTTAAACTTATGATTCTTAAAAGTAACGGATCATGTTTCCGCCGCATCGCAAAGATTTAAGGTGAGCTACGACCAATCCATAACAAACAAAGAAAGCTGATGTTATTTTTTTTTGTATATTGATACTAATCCACATGTAATCACTAAGATGCAATACTCACATTTAACATTATATGATGTTCTGGAAATAATTTACTACATATTTGTCATTCATCTCCGAGAATATGTAGATTTTAAAATTCGGAAAAATAATTATCAGCTGCTGTTCAAGTATTGACCGCCACGTGACTAACCATACTAAACTAAACTAAATTTTGGTAGATTGAATTTTAATTGATAAATAAATAAAAATAAAAATAGATTTGAAGTCTCAGACATCTACATCACTTTTTTGATAAATGATGATGAGACAGCCAGCCTGCTCTGATGATATGGCTTGAAGAGAGTAAACAAGAGGTCGTGGTGAAGTGATAGGCGGCTCACGTGGAGTAAGTCTTGGCAAAGTAAAGCAAGACACTTAAGACCATCCCCATTAGTGAATCCCACCCATGGGGTTCACCAAGTGTTTTTTTTTATTTTTTTTTCATTTACTTTAAAAGATTGGACCAATGGCGGGCCGCCACGTGTCGTGAGGCCCGCCAAACAGTGATGAACCAGGTTCATGGGGATGAATGAACCTGCAAGAGAGGAGTTCATAAAATTAATAGTATTTTAATGGTGATTTCTAAAAGACTGTGCCCATAAACCCCATTAGAACCTCTAATGGGGGTGCAGTGAGGTGAGGTTTTGCCTGTTGTCATTTGCAAATAGAACAACTAAAGAGAGGATACAGAAAAGAGACAGAGTATATACATGATAACATGAAGTAGCCTTAAAGGGAAATCATATTAAGTAGTACAGACAGAACAAGAGGAATGAATAATAAAATGAACATACATTGATATATTTATACACAATACATGTACAAAGAAAATGTATTCATATTCCACTTGAATCAATGTAAACATTTGTACTCCGTATAAAAATCATGAACTACCAAAACACTTAACTTGCTTTTTTTGTTCATAAACTACAATGGCACTGGAGGCTTTTCCAACCACTTGGCACGAAACCCAGTGCCCTTGCAATCGCTACAGCAAGCAGAACCCTTATAACAAAAAAAAAGAATATTCATACTTGTAAGGATATATAAACAGAAACACCACAAGTACTTTTTGGGTGGACAGAGAAAAGGATGAAACATTTGAGTTAGAATACTAACCTGCCCGGAGCAGATAACACAAGAAGTATTCCTTGAAGGAACTTCGCAAAGCATGTTATCACCGAGGATGAAGAATCCTGTACCCGCACACCATTTGCATTCAACATGACCCTTTGAATTGCACGATGAACACCCAACAGGTCTTGGTTGCTGCAGTGAACAGAAAAAACAACAAATCATTAAATTAAAACAACACAGTCCTTGTGTCATCTAGCAACAAGAGCGACCTAACAATAATCTTCATCGATGTGAGATTCACAGATCCAAGTACTTAATCTCGCCAAACAAAATCGTATATATGGGAGGGAATCAATTAGCAAGGTATAAGAGGACGAACCTGAGAGATAACCCAGGCTTGTTCCATACGCTTAGCGAAATTGGAAGAGCTCTCGGGGGAATCAACCGCCGATGCTCTCACGGTGGCCGGAGAACGGCGAATCGTGGTTGAACTACGACTGATCGATACAAAACCTAGCTTCGTTCTCCTCGGAGATATCCATGGATTCACTACCGATTTCGGTACAATCTGTGACTCACAACACATGCAAATCGCCATTTCTCTTCTTCTTCCTCGCCGAGAGGTTTGAATAATTAAAAGACTTTGAATTGTGAGCAATAGACTTTAGATTGTTTTTGCATACCAAATTGGAGGACGGTTGAGGAGGAGAAATGTCTTGGAAATTGTGTTTTTTGGACCCTGGGCCCTCAAATTACACAGACCCGGTTCAGTCTTCCTTGTTTCCGATTCAATCAAACCGGTAGCAAAATACCGGTTGAGACAACAATCTCGATCAGACAAGTTTTCAAAGGACATTTTCCATAAAGCAAAAAGGAGTTTGCTTGAAGATGAAATATTTCACTAAAAATTGGAATGTTACATTAAATGTGTTTGAAAGACTTGGAGAACAAGTTGAAGACGTGGAAAACAAGTTCTGGTCTTATATATTAAAGAGGGTGTATCTTATGAGAAAATCAGATCTTAGATAAAAGAAAAAAAGAGAAAAAAAATTTCTTAGTGTTTGTTAGTGATTAGTGTCGAAGGATATTCTGAAACATTGATGGAGTTTGATGTGTACTTAGTTTGGTAGCGTTGGAGTTGACGATGGTGGGGTTAGCCATTGTGTGTAGTTCGTGGTGAGCTGTGTGTATGCTTGGGTAATTAAGCGCTTTGTGTCATTAGTGTGCAGATGTACTTGGTGAAGTACTTCCAGATATATGAAAGATTGAAGCCTAGATTCTAAGGAGTTAAACACATGAGGTTTTATTGAGGTGGTCTATAAAAGTTGATATTAAAAAAAAACAATAAACTCTAGAGTGCATGATGGTGATCTATGCATGTGTGCTTGATTCATAATCTACATAAGTTATCTAGAAAAGAGTAGTAGACACTAATAGTTGTATTGTATTATTTAGTAATTGTAAGTTGTTTTCTTATTCTAATGATTAATGAAATCTGAATTAAATTTCGAAGATGTAAGAAACGAACCTCAATAATAAATTTGAGGTGTCTTTACTTTCCGCATTTATTTTTATCTCTTCATCTACATTTACACTTTGCTTGTTGCTCCATCTGCACTTACATTTTGCTTGTTGCTCCATCTGCACTTACACTTTGCTTGTTGCTCTACAGCTTGTGTCTTGTTGCCTAGAATTCAACTTTTAGAGCGGTTTGCTCTTCTCCCGGCGTCTCTTTATCTAACACTATCTTATGTTGTCTAAGTAATAAGTTTGGGAATGTCTGAGCATGAATGGCATGGCAGGATAAAGGCAGGACGTACACTTTGGCAGATGAACTGCTTTTTCTCTTCCATTCAGCATATGCTTACAATTAAAAAGCAGTTCATTTAAAATAATAATAAAATATATGTGATCTGCTAGCAGTTCAAATATACAAGTAAAAACCATGATCCACTCTCTACAGTACCAACACCACGTATTTGAGATGTTTGAAGTGTATCTCCTGCCTTTTTTTTTACTTTTTGGCATAATAATAAAGCAATTTTTATGCACTAAAAATTAATGTACCTTTTAAAATATAACAATTATTAAATCTATTTTGCTATTTTTTTTTACATCAACAAAAATACAGACTCATATTTACATCTATTTTGCTATCTATAATTAATTTTTTCCTTTTTAAAAATGTTATAGTATCTACATCAAAATTTTGTATTTCACATTTATCTTTATTTTTCATCTAGTGCAAGTTAAAATACTTGATTTAAATATTTGATTTACATGTTTGAACCGCATTCATAACTATAATAAATTAGTTGATTCGCTTGATTTGGCATTTCTCCTGCATGATCCGCTTGATCTGCATGTTCTCCTGCATGATCCGCTTGATCTGCATTTTTCCTGCATTGATCCGTTTGATCTATTTTACTTCCGGTTGATTCACTGTTTCCCATGTTGATACTCTTTTTCTTTAAAGTAGCATGCATATCTCGTATTCATCTAGCAATAGGGATTTAAGGTGATTTTGTTTAAAAACAAGAAATTACTTTTATTCAAAAGTGAATTGTAAAAAATACTTCAAATTCATTGGTATTAAATTTGTTATCTCATAAAATATTATGCAATTCACTATTATTGAAAAAAAATAAAGTATATATTTCAGATTGATTCAATTGCTTCAAAGTACTGAGTGAAGTTTTTTAATTATAAAAATAAAACATAAATCTTATAATTTTGTATTCTATTTGTTTCATATTAATCGTCGTTTAAAGTAAATTTATTTTATTTTAAGTGTTGGTTTTATGTTTTTTTGTGTATTTATTCAATAATTTTTTAATTATGTCTAAATTATTCTTAACTCATTAATAGAATACTAAAATAACTAATGTATTAATCAGAATAAAATAATAAATTTAATATATATTTTTTATTTGTGTACAAAATCTACAGTAACAATTAAAGTGAAACAATAGATAGTATATGATTTAGAACTTTAATAAAAAGCATACTAATTTTCAAATTCATCCTAAAATTATTTAAAATTTGATTAAAAATCATACATCTCCAAATCAATTTAGATTTCAGATACCCTCCCCAAGTGTTTTCACTATTATTGGAAAGCAATGGTAAAAAATGATTCTAAAGTAAAATGGTTACCGTGGAATAAAAATAATATTCCACTACAATAAAAGTAAAAACGATCGTTAATCTTAGCCAAACAAACATATTATTCCGCTATAAATTATTCGAAAGTAAATGCTATTCAGTCAGAATAATAATGTCATTTTCCACTATAAAATCTCCCTTCCACCTAATCGGCTCATCCCATTATCTCCTCCATCTTATCATTCGGATCTTTCCAGAAAAATTCGTTTCTTAGAGAGAGAGAAAAGAAGATGGAGTTCACCGCAGAGCAGCTTAGCCAGTACAACGGCACCGACTCATCGAAGCCGATCTACGTAGCGATCAGGGCCGGTATTCGGACGTGACCACCGGCAAATCTTCTACGGTCCCGGAGGCGATTACGCGATATTCGCGGGAAAAGACGCGAGCAAAGCCCTGGGGAAGATGAGCAAGAACGAAGAAGACGTCTCTCCTTCTCTTGAAGGTCTCACGGAGAAAGAGATGAACACTCTTAATGATTGGGAGACGAAGTTTGAAGCTAAATATCCCGTCGTTGGCCGCGTTATCTCCTAAGTTCAATCGAATCCTTGCTCGTTTGAGGATCTGTGTGTTTGTGTTTTCGTGTTTGATCTGATCGTTTGATGAAGATTCGAAATCTAATAATGGAATAAATTGGTGTGACTTTACTCTGTAAGAGTTTTGTATTGTTCGTGTAAGAGTTGAGATTGCTGTCTCCATATAGATCTGCGTTGGAATCCCCAAATCTTGGTTCTGTTTTTAATCCATTGTTCGTTCATATCTGACTTGCCAATAGAAAGGAGCTTAGACCAATTTTCGAACACTGGAGGCAGATAAAGAGGATGTCATAGTCATATTCAGATTTACAAAACTTCTGCATATAATCTATAAGCTGTGCTTTTACTCTAAATTGATCACCACATACTTTTACAACATCACCAAACTATTCTGCTCTGCTTAAAAATTTGGTTTGAAAGATAGAGACACACTGCCTAACCGTTAGCCGAAGGAGGACGAAGCTTCCTCACTAGCCATTTCCTTCTTAAGGAGACGTCCAAAGCCAAGAACGTCTTTGCTTTCTTCTCATCTTCCAAAAGATCACAAGCATCCAGTAGAAGCTCATCATCCATCTCTGGTAAAGCTTGCAGTGCATCAATTGCGTTTTGTATTTTTGTGAAATTATCCTCCTGAGGCATGTTAATCATCGCCACAAATAGGCTTCCTTATCGTCTCTACTCCCGTTTTCTGAGCCTTGCGTCCGAGATGTGGAATTGGGTTGGTTCGCTTACTATGCTGCTTGTGGGTAGAACTAAAGTCATCATCAACTATCTCAATCTCATGCCCATAGTTATCCAACTCTATCATGAGATTCTCACAGTTGAAGCCTTCCTGTGAAAGATGTTCATACAGCTTGCACAAATCACCGTAACTATCCAACGTTTTACCTTTATATATAGTTGCATCTGGATGTTCCTGCCAAAAATCAGACACCAATCCTTTAAGACAACACCCCTATAGTGTTTCATTAGATAGCCTCCTTACCTTAAAATATGCTTCCCAATGTTCATCTTCTGCAACGATGGTTTGCTTCTCTCCATCCCAAACAAAGCCATCAAGATTAAGGATGTTGTTGATGTCATCACGCTCTTTCATCATCAATATGTAGCGATTCTCCAGGGTAAACATGTCAGCCTGTAATCTGAACTTTGCATTGAAGGATTCTGCCATTTCCGCCCACGCTTGTTCTGTGAATGTCTCACCAACCTTGTTTCCTCTATTCACCTGCTCAAGCATAAGATCAATAAGACACCGGTCCACGACCGGTGTCCATTCTACAGGAGGAGGACCACTACTGCTACAGAGGTAATCATCTTTCTCCTCGCCGGCTTGCACCATCTGGAAAGTATCTTTGAATCCATCTTCGCTTTCACTTTCTGCCAAGGATTCATATAAAAAAGATCACAAAGGAACACTTCTTCAGTAGCAGTAATCAAAAGTAGATAGAGAGCAGTTCTAAAACTTAGAATATAGCAAATATATAGACTTACCGTTTAAACGCACAGTTTCTGCTGGACTGGGATCATAAGCTTGAGCCAAGCGTGTGTATCTCCCATCAGACATTTCTTTACCAAAAATAAAGCAAAGATTCGGGTAAATTGGAATGGTTTTGACTCGATATGGTCTAGCTTCTGGATGTGCCTGCACACGTTTCATTTGATTATAACCACAAAACCATATATAACTGATATCTTAAAAGGGGAAAGAATGTTGCATGCCTTTATATATGGATACCAAATGCTATCATCTGCAACCACCATGTCTCTCCTTGCATCCCATGAGAACCCGTTTTGCTCGAGAAGAAGCTTGATATCGTTGTACAACCTCCTCAAGTGTTTGTACCGGTTCTTCAGAACGTCTTTGCTGTGTTGAGACTCGAATTTGGTATTAAATGATGTAATCATTTCGTTCCAAGCACTTGTTATGAAAGTCTGCCCAACTCTGTTCCCTTTGTTGACTTGGTCATATAACAAATCGATCAGATAGTTGTCCATCGGTGGAGTCCAAAACGTCCTTGTACGATCACAACTCTGCGTCTGACTCGCCTTAGTCTCATCTCGCAAAGCATCATCTTTGACATCTTTGCCTTGGACTGGATTAGCAAATATTAATTCCAAGTCGTTGTAGCTTGGTAATGATCTCATCCTATATGTTCTAGCAAGTGGATGCTCCTGCTTTCATCACCATCATAGCGCCTACTTCATTTACATCTAAATTTCAGATAAAAAATATTTATTACAAGAGTAAAGAGTTCCACACCTTGATGTAAGAGTTCCAAATGGCATCATCCGCAGCTATCATTTGCAGAGTTTCGTCCCACGAAAACCCGTCTTGTTTCAAGATAGTTCCCATGTCTTTGTAGTATTTAGACAACTTGTTGTACCTGTGTCTTAAAACTCGTTTCCCATACTGACCACTGAACCTAGCATTGAACAAAGCTAACATCTCTGTCCAGGCTTGTTTACTGAAAGCATTACCAGTCTTGTTACCTCTTCCGATTTGATCGAGCATAAGGCTGATGAAGTACTGGTCCATTACTGGAGTCCACTCGGTTTTCAAGGTTTCTTTACTCGACATAACAAGACTTCCACTACTACTTTCACCTACAGAACATAGAAATCATCACTCATTGTAAGTTTTTTTCCCTTTATTTGGTTAAATGTTATACAAAGAGGACGTGTAAAAAGCAACTAAACACCAAACTACCTAAGAGCCACATGGGTATCTAATTTCCACTGCGAGCGACCGGATCTGTCTGGGCCGGTGGACAGCCCCCAGGGATTAGTCGGTTGGTCTTCGGCCCACCGGATACCCATGTTATCAGAAAAAAGAACAACTAAGCCCTACAGCAAAAAAAATAAAATCACTATACCAAGAGGCCCTACTATTTCCACTACTACTTTCACCTACAGACAAAACACACATTGTAACCAAATCAAGAAAGTGTAAGAACACACCAATGTTTACTCCATTGATCTCATCTTCAACTCTACATCATGGCTTGACCTACTGTACCTCCCATCTGCAACCGTATACCCATAGATCACACACAAGTCATCAAAATTCAACACAGGCTTCGTCTTGTAGACACGCGCCTCAGGATGAGCCTTCAGATAACAACTCCACAGAGTCTCATCTCCGAGCACCATCTCATGAGTCTGGTCGCAAGAGAACCCGCCATGATCAAGAAGGCTCTTGACGTCGTTATACTGTTTCCAAAGAGTCGTGTAACGGATCTTCAACACGTCTTTATCGTACTGGGACTCGAACTTGGAGTTGAAAAGGGAGAGCATCTCGTTCCAGGCTTGCTTGTTGAAAGTGTGGCCTGTTCTGTTGCCTCTGTGGAGATGGTCGAGCATTAGATCTATGAAAAAACGCTCCATCGTTGGAGTCCAGTACGTTCTGGTTCGGTCATTGCAAGAGGTTTGACCGCTCATGTTTGCTGAGAAGCAGCACCAACTTGTGTGTGTGTGTGTGTGTGAATATATAGGTAGCGGTTATAGTTGCGCGCGGCGGAGAGAGAGATTGGGCGGAGTTTGGGAGAGAGATTAACCCTAATCCCGAATTGTTTCTGTTTGGCTCTGCTCTCTTCTCTCTCGCTCTCTTCTATGTTTGGGCTTAGTTAGCCTTTTGTTTTGTTAAGGCCCATTAAGTTTTGAAGATAAGTTTTGAAGAATAAAACACATTTTTGAAGAGTTACTCCCAATTTGTTAGGTTTCTCGACCATCTCGAATTTATTTCTACTTATAGTTTCTTTGTCAATGATCAACAGATCAAGTCACTGTTAGTACTTACAATCCAGTCCAAACTTTTCTTCGTTCCGGTCTAATAGATAATCTTTTTTTACTATTCCAGAACTGATCCAATAGTTAAGCTTTTGGTGATTAGTTCTAAACCAATGACTCAACTTTCATAAATTGTAAGTGTAGATGAGGCGACAAAATCAAGTGTAAAAAGTAGAGACATCAAGTTTGTTAACGGGGTTTGTTTCTTATATTCCCGGGATCTAGTTCAAATTTCATTGATCACTAAAACCAAAAAAAAAGCAATACACAATTGCTATATGGTACAATACACATTTGTGTTTACCATTCTTTTATTTCATAATTTATGAAGATTAGGGATTATGTACATATTTATAAATCCTCTTCTGTCACACCAGAACTCACTGTCTTCTACAACAACAATCTTCACAGACCATCACAATAAAATCTCATGTGCTAAACTCTCACTGAGTCTAGGCTTCAATCTTTCACATCTACGGAAGTATTTCACTAAGTATGTCAGCATCCAACCTACACCAGTGACACCATAAACACGTCGCATGCTCACCACGAACTCCACAAAATGGCTAACTCAACCATATAAAGCGTCATCACCAAACTAAATCAACATCATACTCCATTGGAAACTATTTCGACACCAAGCAATAACACACACCAAAGAAACCTCTCTCTCTTATCTAAGATCTAGCTTCTCATAAGGCACTTTCGTCCTTATATAGTAGACCATAACTTTCTCTCCACGTCTTCAACTTTCTCTCTAAGTTTTCCAAATGCACGTAATGCAATTTTCCATTTTTTAGTGGAAAACTTCATCTTCAAACAAATTTTCTTTTTCTTTATCGAAAATCTCCATATGTCTTCAAGCATATACTCTCTTTCCTTTTTCATACTCAGCAAGCCCGCAGACATTACAAACCACGAACTCCAACTCATCTCATCTTTATGACACACACCATGTATTGCCTCTCATGTAGTACTTTAGAACTGATATAAAACACTTCATATGTATGTATCTTCATAAATGTCATCATTATTCTAAAAACTAATCAGGTAATAGACTTTATTTTTCAAGTTTTTAACATTTATCTTCTTCTCCTCTGACATTGAAACTTCATTTTTTAGAGACTCACTCTCTCACAGTTTACTCCCTAATTCACTATTTTCATCAACAAAGATTTCCCTGCAAAACTAATGGGACGCATTTAAAATGCTTCCATGTGCACAAGCTCCACACTAGTATCGACTTTAATCATCCTATGGCTTTAGAGAGTTCTTTTAATTGGCTTAAAAACAAAAAAAATAGCGAAGTTAAATTCCAAATCATAGATAAACGATAAATATTGTTTAAATTGAGATTATCTAATAACAAGTTACGGAAAGTCACTGGTAAATTGATTTATGATATTGTGTGAATAAAGTTAAAATATAAAAAAAGATCAAATGGTAATTGTAGAATTGATAAAAGTGACTTTTGAGTTTTGAAAAATTAGTGCACCTTCTATCATATGGAATAAGGTGATGAATCGAGTGAACAGTGTTAAAGGTCCATTAGGCATGGGATCATGACGTTAACTAAATGTCCATCGAATGTTATTTTAGTTTGATAAATTATCCTTCAATGTAATATTCTCTTCTAGATTTTGCTTTCCAGTTGAATACAAAACCAAATCTAACCAAATAGAATTTGTTACGGGATAAAACCAAATCGATCACAATTTCAAACCGAACTCGAACCAAAGGCCTAGACCAATTTAATTAGAGAATCAATCAAATGACACCGGTTTAGAATACCAAATAAATAAAGAAAAAGGGTTTCGATATCTTCCTCTGAATCTTTCTCGCCGCTTCGCTTAACAAAAAAATGGAGGAAGTTATAGCAGAGCCGCCTCCGACTATCCCTCCGGCGATTGTGGATTACGATGAGCAGATTGAAGACGATGACGAAGACGACGACGATCTATCTATTTCCTCAGACTCCGATATAGGTGAAGCTCTTGACTGGCTCGACGGCAAAGACGATGACGAGCTCATTGGTGGCGGCTTCTCTCTCCACGCTCGTCGTCCCAACGCAAACGGAGGACAGGGAGCTCGCCCCAACTCAGGCGCTCTTCAGCCTCTTTCGAACAAGGCTCAGAAGCTTTCTAGCCATGTCCGTGCTTCCCCTTTGGAGGCGTGGGAAGGTAGAGTCGAAGTTGGGATGTCGAACTCTGTGTCGACTGCGATACGTGGAAATCTGAGAGACACGGAGATTGGGAGGAGCAGGAACACTGATAAAGCGGACAGGGCAACGGTTGAACAGGTGAGAGTTTCTTTTAGTTGTTGGAAAAAAAACAATCTTTGTCGGAATGTGGTGCTGATGTTTGTTGTTTGCTTTTCACCAGGCTCTTGATCCAAGGACACGTATGGTGTTGTTTAGAATGCTTAATCGTGGTGTGTTTAATGATGTTAATGGCTGTATTTCCACAGGCAAAGAAGTATGTCACCTTTCACTACTCTCATATCCGATGATTTCATGTGTTACATGAGTAGTAGCAATGTTCTAGTAATCCCTAGGTGGTAACTAGGCTATTTGTAGAGTACTTGCGGCTAGGCCTAGGCTAGGCCTGAGCTTTAACGAATTATTGATTTTGTTTTATATATAGATTACATTAGTTTTTGAGTTCGATTATAAAATTATTTTAATGAATTAAGAAATTTAGATATACAAAACAAAAAGAATTGAAAAATTAGTTGATTTGTACTAACATTATTGATTAATTTAACAGATTTAGAATAATTTAGATGAATTTAAACCGATTTTAGTTTTTACTGTTTAAACCACTTTACAAATCGGAATTTAAGAAAATCGGTTCGGCTAGGACTGAGTTACCGTCTAGGTGGCGCCTAGACCGATGTTTTGAACTTGGTTTTAAAAAGCGACCGCTTTGGTCGCTATGGCGAATGGCAAGGTGAAGCGATAGGCTCCTCGCCTCAATACCCCATGGCTAGGCGACATACACATGGCGGTCGCTATTCACCGCTTTCATGCTTTCTGGAAGGCACTTATAGCTACGCTATGTTGATATTAGAAAAACTAGTTTGGTTTGTGTAAACCTAGCCTATCAAACCGACTTTGGTTTAGTAAGGGATATATCCGTGATCATATTTTTCTCCTCTCTCACGTTTAACTCTTCCTAAATATACCATGATCATACTTTTCTCTTCTGCTTTCAAGTTTTATTACGGCTGAGAGAGGATGAGTTAGATGACTTCGGTTTTGAGTATATGTTAGAGTATAAAGATCAATATTCTGAGGACTTGGTGTTTTGATTTTGTATTGTGAGTTGTGTTTTCGCTATGAAGACTTCGTTAAGACTGGTGCCTTCTGTTCTGGAAAGGAAAGGTTTGGATTCCTACTGTCCGGGTGTTTGGCTATTTAGACTTGGTGTTTTTCATTCTTGTTTTGCTATTTGTGATTCAATTAGTGGATTTGGTGTTTGGTTTTAAACAGAACATATTTTTCATTAAACTTAGAATGGAAGTATTATATAGGTGTTTTGAATTCCTTTTGTGCGAGGCATACGCAAGGCGCTCGCCTTTGGTCGCCATGGCACTTGGCCCTTGGCGATCACTTGGTCGCCTTGAGTCGCCTTTGGCCATTTAAAACCCAGGTTTTGAATCATAAGTAGTACCAGTGGAAATAAACAGGGAAGAAGATGATGTGATTATATTCATGTGGTAACAAAGCTCTCTTTTGTTGTCATTCAGGCTAATGTTTATCATGCTACAAAATCTGATGGTGCAGAACTTGCTATAAAAGTGTACAAGACATCAGTTCTGGTTTTCAAGTGAGTTTAATACACACATACATGTTTTTTTCTGTGTTAAAAAAATTAAGAATTTGACCATCCCTGAAAATGCTATTTTCAACTTTGATGATTCCAGGGATCGAGATCGATATGTACAAGGAGATTACCGTTTCAGACATGGCTACTGTCGGCATAATCCCCGGAAGATGGTGAAAACTTGGGCTGAGAAAGAACACAGAAATCTTAAGAGGTAAAAAAACCTACACGCTATTCGTTATTTGTGTCTGTGCTACATATTAAGACATGAGTGAAATTAGAATAAGGAATCTTGGTAGTCCTGTGTGTTTTGCACTTAATAAATATGATATGAAACATAATTACGGTATATACATGTTTTAAGTCCTTAGTTTTTTACATATATATGTCTCATTGGCAGGCTTCAAGCAGCAGGAATTCGATGCCCAGTTCCTATACTTCTACGACTACATGTTCTAGTCATGGAGTTTATAGGTTTGCTCTGATGCATTATCTGTTGTTTTGGTCACTTATTCCAGAATTCTCTTATTTTTCACAGAGAAATGAAGTAAAGATATTTCAGGTAGCTAGTCAAACTAAGATTTTTTAATTTTATATATAAATTTGCAGGAAGAGATGGCTGGGCTGCACCTCGTCTTAAGGATGCTGCATTGTCATTAGACAAGTTACGCGAGTCTTATCTAGAGGTATGCAAGTGGCTTAATCTCTTTATGGTCTCATTTTTATCATATCGGGATTTTGCTGACATCTTTTCGTTTGATTATTTTGTTTCAGTTGATAATTCAAATGCGAATACTTTATCAGAAGTGCAAATTGGTTCATGGAGATCTTAGTGAGTATAACATACTTTATTTCGAGGTGAGTCTTGAGTTATCTTTGTTCTTGAAGGATTGGGTTTTGCATATATGTCACTGGTATTAACTTGCCCATTTTCAGGGACACCTTTATATAATTGATGTTTCACAATCTGTGGATCTGGACCATCCTCTTGCCCTCAATTTTCTACGGGAAGATTGTGACCACGTCTCAGTAAGTACTAGACAATGTTTACCAATACTTTGGATTTGACTGGAAAACGGTTTCTCATGTATGGATTATTCACGTGCAGGATTTTTTCAAGAAACATGGTGTTGCTGTAATGACCATAAGGGAGCTATTTGACTTCATAGTCGACCCGACAATCTCAGACGAGAATGTTGATAGCTATTTGGAAGAGGTATGTAAAAAGTTTTATTAGTGCCAGCTTCACTTTAAAAGTTGTATTAGCAAAGCTATATTAATGATGTGTTTTATATGGGGCAGGTCCAACGCAAAGTGATAGAGCGAGGAGAGATATCCGTAGAGGATGAGATCGCGGATTCAGTATTCATGAAGGTATATCTAGTCATCGGAACTAATGTCTGAAAGATCATAATCTTATTGTTTTTGTTGTTATGGTGAACAGTCATACATACCGAAATCTCTGGACGCTGTGAAGAACCCGGAAGTTGATGTGGAGAAGATAACAAGCGGGCAGGACACAGGAGACATGTTGTACCAAACAATAACAGGGCTTAAGGATGCACTTCCTAAAGTAGATGAGCAGCAAGTAAAGGTTGATGTTGAGGATGGAAAAAAAGAGGAAGAAGGAGAAGAAGAAGAAGAAGAAGAAGAAGAAGAAGAAGAAGAAGAAAGTGAAAACGAAGAAGACGAAAGTGAAAGTGGGAGTGAAGAAGAAGAAGAGTTGGGCCCTGAAGACAAGAAAGCAGCAAGGAAAGAGCACAAGAAGAAAGTGAAAGAAGAGAAGAGAGAGTCTAGGAAGAACAAGACACCCAAATCTGTCAAGAAGAGAAAGAAGAAAATCTCTAAATCCCACAAGGCCCGTTAGTTCTACATCTTATTATGTTCCAGATTGACTGTTTACTTGCCCTTTTGTTACTTATAATTATCTTACGAGTTTTTCTTATACTCGCTCTCTAAAAGAATTTTGAAAGGATATTTTTCTATAAAGTCTTGAATATTGAGTATAGACATGGGATCAGAGTTCGAAATGCCAAGCCTGTTGTATATGCTAGACAGTCAGATATTCTATGCCTGCTGTATTGGACCAGGAACAGACAAGTTCTCCTACTAACTGAAATATCTTCAGGTTACGGTGATGACTTGTTGTTTAACTCAAACCTCAAAAGAGTCCGTGAAGTGAGCAATGAACCACCAAGTGCCCACTTTATGTTGGCTCCTTCATCTATGTTGCCTTACCGCGAGTGTTCTATATGCATCAAGCGGGAGACTCACTAAGATCATCAAGAAGCTACTACTTCCATCACTCATCAGCCACACTGATGCTCTTAAGGCTTAACTAATGTATGTTTTGTAGGAGCCGAAAAACAGAAAAATTGGCCCAACATGTCTGTACTGTAATCGCTATCTATTGTGTGATATTGATCTAAGTTTAACTTGTGTATGTGACCTGCAAACGAACTTTATCTAATGCGATCAAAATCAAAATTTATCTTCTCTTCTCATCTATCTTCCTCTTTCTTCCTCATTTCGTCTTTCCAACCTCCTTTCTCACTACTCATAAGCTCATTTCTCTGAGTTTGTAATTAGTATTAGAGCTACCAAATTTTACTGATTTCAAAATTAACGAAAATACTGGTAGAGCTTAAAGAGCTACATGAACTTATGCATCATAAAGAGACAAAACCAGAAGAGCCAAAGTTGAAGACAAGTGTGTTACGCTACACAGAGTGTATTTCATGAAGAAGTTACATGGTAACAACAAGATGCTGGTAGCACCAGAAACCTAGGAAATAGAGGAGTCAAAGACTATGGAGACTGTAGGCAAATCTTAGTCAATCAAATTGTAAGTGTATCCGGGTTCTGGTTATGCGAGTTTATATTAAACCATATCTCTGAGGTGAAGCGTGTGAGTTGTACTGTACATAATAACTACATATAGCTTAAAATGACACATACAAATTTTAAATTTTAAATATTATATATTCATATATATTATTATTTTATTTCAAATACATCTATAATATTTTATTAAAGCATATACTTTTTTAAAAAAATATACATTAAATAATTTATTGATTAATGTAGTTCACACCAAATATTCAAATAAAAAACAACTAATAACGTTTAATTTAGTATTTTCCTCAAAATTAAATATAGAATTAGAAATTGTTTAACATATAAAAATTAGAGACATATATATTTATTTTTAACATTTTATTTGACATTAAATATTTTATTTTAGAAAAATAAATTTCTTATTTTATAAATAACATAAAATGGTTAATATAGTTAAAATTTATTAATTGACCAATTAATATGCGATATAAAGTAGTAATTGATTTAATATTCAACTACATTATAAACAACCAAAGAATTAGTGGCGATAAAACTATTAATCTATTATAAATGTTATATATTGCAAATGGAACAAACATTTAGCATGCACATCTTTATATAATTATTATATTATATGTTTTGTGTCGTGAAAATTTTATATATTTATTTTATTAAAACAACCAATTGTGTGGATGCACAAATCAAGTTCTAGGTTTCTTTATAACTAGAGTCCAGTTTAAATAAAAAATCTAAAACTTTCGTACTAAAATATGAAAAGTGCAATATAAAGCTAGTGTCCATTTTTTTCACATGTTTTTAGTGCCTTTCCAAGTCAAATATCCGAGTTATTTACGGTTCACTTCAGTTCAATTTTGGCATTTGGTTTTCGATTATACAAAATAAATTAAGTTCAAATATATTATCAGATAGCTCACTTTTGGATGTTATTTTAGTTTGGTTTGGAATAGATCGGCTCGGTTAATCTAAATTGAACAATACATTACCATGGTTCACATATTCGGTTTATCCTAACCAAACCAAAATAACCGGTACAGCTGATATGACCCAGACACCGAGTCCAATTTAGGGCACAGTTAGTTAGCTTTCCATCCCCCAACTTCTTCTTCTTCTTCTTCATCTTCATTCTCCATGGATATTGATGTCGGACCCGTTGATCCATCTGTCTTGTATGAACAAGAACTCCATGTTTCATCTGCTGTCTGGGAAGCACAGGTTCCTGTCCGAACTCCCTTTTATCTTCCAATTTTTTCAATTTCGATTCAAATCTCATTCTCTTTCTTCCCCCCATAGGAACGAGGTCTCCTCCGTTGCCAAGAACACACTTCACTCCTCCACCAATGGAAGCTCACAGACCAACAAACCAAGCTCGTGGACAAAGCAGGCTTCGGCCTCTTCCGCAGAATCGGTCCAATGACGCTAAACAACTCTCTAATCTCCGCTCTCGTTGAGCGGTGGAGAAGAGAAACCAACACATTCCATCTTCCTCTAGGAGAGATGACGATAACACTCGACGAAGTGTCCTTAGTTCTTGGCCTTGACATCGATGGAGACCCCATCGTTGGCTCCAAAGTAGGCGACGAGGTTGCGATGGATATGTGTGGGAGACTCTTGGGGAAGCTCCCGTCTGCTGCTAATAAAGAAGTTAACTGCTCGAGGGTTAAGCTAAACTGGCTTAAGAGAACATTCTCTGAGTGTCCTGAAGACGCTTCTGATGATGTTGTGAAGTGTTATACAAGAGCTTATCTTTTGTATCTTATTGGTAGTACTATCTTTGCTACTACTGATGGTGATAAAGTCTCTGTAAAGTATTTGCCTTTGTTTGAGGATTTTGATCAAGCTGGGAGGTATGCTTGGGGAGCTGCTGCGTTGGCTTGTCTTTATCGTGCTCTTGGTAACGCCTCGCTTAAGTCTCAGAGTAATATTTGTGGCTGCTTGACGTTGCTTCAGGTTTGGTTTTGCTGGTTTTTTTAGTTCTATCACTCTCCATTTGAGTTTTTTTTTTTTTGGTTATGATTTTTTATTGTGTGTATGCGTAGTGTTGGAGTTACTTTCACTTGGATATTGGTAGACCAGAGAAATCTGAAGCGAGTTTCCCACTCGCTCTTTTGTGGAAAGGTAAAGGTAGTAGATCCAAAACTGACCTCTCTGAGTACCGGAGAGAGCTTGATGATCTAGATCCAAGCAAGGTAAAACATTCAATGGGACCCCTTTTTTAACACTGGTTAATTATACTATTACAAACGAGAAACAGTACATAGACTATAATATACCTGTCTTATGAGGATTCAATGGGACCCTTAAGAATTCGTTTTGTTGTTGTTCTTGTTTTTGATGGTTGTGAAAATGCAGATCACTTGGTGCCCTTATGAAAGATATGAGAACATGATCCCTCCACATGTCAAAGCCAAGCTGATTCTAGGAAGATCAAAGACGACACTAGTATGCTTCGAGAAGATTGAGTTGCATTTTCCAGACAGGTGTTTAAGGCAGTTTGGGAAACGCCAGCCGATACCTCAGAAAGTGAAACGCCGTGATAGAAAGAACCGGCGGCTCGATGACTTGGACACGTCAATGACTGTAGCGTGCGAGGAATGGGGTGAACGTGGAGACCATATTGTGGACAGTCCTGGAGGTGGCAATGTGGTGGATGATGGAGCTTACATGGAGTGGTATGCTCGGATCAGTATCACCAAACTATACAGAGAAGCTTTTCTCGAGAACCAAGTCATGAATATGGTAATAAGAAAAAGGATGTGAATGAATCATCTTGTATTTTGGAAGTAGCAGAAGTTGATTTGTGTTTGGTTTTGTGTAGATTGCTTGTATGAGGGAGTTTGAGGAAGCTGCTTCAGGGATATCGATGGAGAGATTGTCTCCGGTAGAGAGGGAAGTGATGGAGAGTGTGAAGGATACGTTTTCTAGTAATTTGAAGTTTGGAGGATGGCAAGAGGTGGCGGTTAACAGTAGTTATGGGAAGCGCAGGCGTCGGAATGAACAAACTCCGACGATGAATAATGGTGCTGGTGGTGGCAGTGATCTTTCATCTCTATTGCTTCAAAAGGATCCATGAAGCTTTTTTTGTGTGTTAGGTTACTTTTTCAGCTTGTTGCAGTGTTAATGCATATATTATTGGGCATTAGGTGCAAAGACGATGATAACTTCGATTAAATACAAAACAGAATGTTGGCCAAACGCACAATGATCCGGATACCACATTCAATGATGTTGTGGAACTCGCAGCTGTCCATTTCAAGACATCTGTCTCTGTCAAGCAAATCAGATTGAAATATAAACATATGTTCTGTTTGAAACGTCGGGAGATAGTAAACATGGAACTTTTCAACAGGCCAACTACGTTTGCCAATACGATGACACAAATGGGTCAAAGGGATCTCACCATGCATTCTACCATTACGGTCCTCGCCATTCACGAGTCTATTCCAAATAAAGATAACTCATGAAGTTCATAAAGTTGAGAACAGTCGTTCCAATGGTTGTTTGATTCTTCTCAATACTCGTTGGTGGAAACTATTTTTCTTGTTTTACGTACACCATCATTTTGATAACATCATAATTACACACAACATACGTTACATATTAGGCATTGACACATTTATCTAGAACCGAGCCGAACCTTGTATTCGATTCAGGTTTGAATCCTATCAATTATCAAACTGATCATATATCTTTAGAATAAAAAAACTAAAACCAAACTGAGAACTGAATATATACCAATTTTTAGGTACTTACAAATATTAATTATATTTAATTTAAAATAATTTAATAATTTGAAAAAATTATTTATAAATTGAAATATCCAAAAATCCGAATTACCATATATTTTTAACAAGAGTATTTAAAATTATCTAATTTTTTATTTGATATTCAAAAAGTCTGATATTTAAGAGAAATACTTTAGGATAGCCTTACATATTTTTTGTCACAAATATAGTTTTAAGGACAAAATAACCAAAATATGTTTTATTAAAATGTATAAATATATATTTATACTCCTAAGTTAACTAATCTAGACTTAGGGTTTAAAGTTATGATGTGAAGTTTTGGGAGTAAATTTAAAATTTTCAAAAGTAAAAAGTAAATATTAAAAAAATGGCTATTTCGATCATTTTCTTTATTGAATGCTATTTTGATGACAAAAAAAACTAAAAAAAAATATTTAAGAGAATTTTCCAATATTTAATCCTCGAAAACCCAATTTTTTAAAAAAAATCTGAATTAATAAAAATGGAACCAAACCAGAACCAATATGATCTAAATTACTTTGGATATTAGCTGGTTCTCCAAATTAAAAAATTAAAATAAACGAGCCGAATTCTTTTAAATACCCGAGCAGATCTTAAACCTCTAGAACCAAAGAACCGAAAGAACTAAACCGAAAACCGAATGTCCGGCTAATACATATATTAATGATAATTTTTTTTTATAAATTACTATTGTTAATGAATTTATACATACAATATGACGACTGCCATATTTATATAATTCAATACATATATAGTAAGAATAATTTGTATAATTTCTAAATATATTTTCAAATGAAATTCATGCATGCACATATGCATCAGCGAATAATTATTTACGTTTCTGATATAATATTTAATTTTAAGTGTTAACTTTCTGTTTTTGCTGTAATTATGTTTCCTTGTAAACGTATGTACGAAAATCTTAACTATTCATTAAAACACTAATTTGCGTCTTCTCCAAACACTCGTTTGCTTCTTCGCCAAGCACCCTAAACCTGTCTTTCCGTCTTTATAAAAAAATAAAAATCAGACACTCTTCTCCTTGTTCAATTAAGCTTGACATATGGCGTCCAGAAGATTGTCAAAATCTGTTTCTTTAGCCATCAAGGCTCACAATGCTTTGTCGAGACCCTCTTTTCTCCTTCGTTCTCGCGCTCTCTCTGCCTCTACTGCTCACTTCAGCTCGTCAAGTTCCTTTCTTCTCCGACCAAGTTCCTTCATTGGAACTCCCGGGAACCCCATAACTTCAGCCACTCAAGCCGCTACTCGTGCCCAATGGTTACCTCTTTCTCTCCAACTCCCTTCTCCACGCCGCTTCATGTCTACGGTTCGTGGTCGGTTCAGTGTATTGTCGATTTTAAATCAGTATTTTCATTAACTCGAAGATCATATTGGTTTTGTCTTTTTCATTAAAGGACGGAGATGAGAATGCACTTAAAAAGTGTGGAACTGATTTAACAGAGATGGCTAGACAAGGAAAGCTCCCTCCTCTCATTGGACGTGATGATGAGATCAAGCGTTGCATCCAGATACTATGCAGGATGACAAAAAGCAATCCTGTTATCATCGGTGAACCTGGTGTAGGAAAAACTGCCATTGCAGAAGGGTAAGTCTTGTAACTAATTACATATATATTTTTACGGAGAGATGGCTCTAAGCTGCCAAATTATATATAGTTGTATCAATTTTTGTGAAGTATAGTTTACATGCACTATAACTACACAAGCTGAGAGATAATAATTAATCTTTTTCAGGTTGGCCCAGAGAATTGTAAGAGGGGATGTCCCTGAACCTCTTTTGAATCGGAAGGTTGCTCTATATTTCTTTCTTTTTGACTTTTAGTCTGTTACCTTTTTTTAGATTTTAACCTTTAGAGGGGTCAGAGGAAGATTGTTGTTACAAGGGTACTTAATGTAACGTAGGTGATATCTCTTGACATGGGTTCGTTGGTTGCTGGCACCTCATATCGTGGCGAATTTGAGGAAAAACTGAAAGAAATACTCAAGGGAATAACTGCTTCTAATGGCAAGACAATCTTGTTCATTGATGAAATCCACACTATCGTTGGTGCAGGTGTTTGCTTATTACTCCCTCAGTTTTATATTGTGTTGTTTCTAGGGTTTTTCAGCCTATTAAGAAAATGATTAGATGTTCAGTTTGCTCCTATTTAACTATTAGAATTTTATTGATTTTGTTGTATTTTTTCATTTATGTTAAAGCAAAAAGGATAAATATTAGTGACATAAATTGTATTAAAGTTCTAAAATATCACTTATTTTGTAACAAGGCATTTATATAAAACCGAAAGTAGTAAAAATGATATTTTATATGAACGTCTCACTGTCAGTACTATGGTTAGGATTTGGAAGTTGATGAATAGTATCTTTGTGTAGGAGCTTGTGAAGGTGATTCAATGGATGCGAGCAACCTCTTGAAACCAATGCTTGCAAGAGGTGAACTGCGATGCATTGGTGCAACTACCCTGACTGAATACCGCAAATACATAGAGAAAGATCCAGCTCTTGAACGTAGGTTTCAGCAGGTGTTCTGTGGCCAACCATCTGTTGAAGACACCGTCTCTATACTTCGTGGGTTAAGACAGCGGTACGAGAACCACCATGGTGTTAAGATATCAGATGGTTCCCTTGTTTCAGCAGCTGTTTTGTCAGACCGCTACATCACTGAACGCTTCCTTCCAGACAAAGGTATGACTGGAAACTTGCGCTTCACGTAATCATTTTTCCTTGGGAAAATGTTTGTGTGTTTCAAGATAAGATGTCTTTTGTTTCAGCTATTGATCTGGTTGACGAAGCTGCTGCAAAGCTGAAGATGGAGACCACTTCGAAACCAACTGAGCTCGTTGAAATAGACAAAGCTGTGATCAAACTGGAGATGGAGATGCTTTCTTTGAGAAAAGATTCTTTTAAATCATCTGCAGATTTTTTTAATACGAAAAAGAAGATGGAGACTGATTTGACCAAGCTCAAGGATAAACAGAAAGAACTCACTAAGAAATGGGAGGAAGACAAGTCTCTCATTACTAAACTACGTTCACTTAAAGAAGAGGTAAAATTCCACAATGCAGTTTTAGGTTTACAAAATGCTTAATGTACTCCCAGGCCGGGTTAGATATGGGGACAAGCGACCATCGCGGATCCAATCACTTGTCCCCATATTTTTATTAGGTAAAGATTCGGTTTTAAAAAAAAATACATGGATTTTTATATTTAGAAAAGATAGAGGGTCTGAAATTTTTTTATATGAAAATATTTGTATTTTATCACAATTTTATTTTAAAAATACTTAAAATATTTTGAAAAAAATATGTATCAAAAATATTAGTTTGGAGACTAATTTTTTTTATTGTTCCAGAACCCAAGAAATTATTGAGTTGGCCCTTGTGTACTCCTAACACTTTAAATGTTTTACAGATTGATCAATCAGCTGAACGTGAATATAGTCTAAACCGTACTTCTGAGCTTAAGTATGGAACACTTATGTCTCTACAAGGCCAGTTAGAAGAAGCTGAGAAGAATCTCACCAAGTCTGGAGTCTCTGAACTGGCACAACTCAAAGAAGGTGTAACCGATCGCCACATAGCAGAGATAATAAGCAAATGGACAGGTATTCCACTATCAAATCTTCAGCAATCAGAGAAAGAAAAGCTGGTCATGTTGGAAGACGTGCTTCACAAGAAAGTCATTGGTCAAGGAAAGGCTGTAGAATCAATAGCAGATGCTATCCGCTGTTCAAAGACTGGTCTCTCAGACCCTAACCGACCAATAGCAAGTTTTATGTTCATGGGTCCAACAGGTGTTGGTAAAACCGAGCTTGCCAAGGCCCTAGCCGGATACCTTTTCAACACTGAGAACGCAATAGTGAGGATTGATATGAGTGAGTACATGGACAAAGCCAATGTCTCGCGTCTCATTGGTGCATCTCCTGGCTGTATCGGTTATGAAGAAGGTGGGCAGTTGACTGAAGCTGTGCGCAGGAGACCTTACTCAGTGGTTCTGTTTGATGAGATCGAGAAAGCCCACCCTGACGTCTTCAATATACTGCTACAGCTACTAGACGATGGAAGAGTAACTGATTCTCAAGGGAGGACAGTAAGTTTCAGAAACTGCTTTGTGGTAATGACGTCTAACATAGGAGCTCAACGCATACTTGAGACTTTCCGAGGCAATGAAGACCGCAAAGACGCAGTTTATGAGACGATGAAGCAACAAGTTGTGGAGTCAGCAAGAAGAACATTCAAGCCAGAGTTCATGAATAGAATCGACGAATACATTGTCTTCCAGCCTTTGGATTCAAAAGAAATATCCCAAATCGTGGAGATTCAGGTATGTATTTATTTTTACGGTTTCAAATATTTTTAGCCTTTTTAAGTTTGGTATGAATGAATTGTGTTACCAATGAGTGCAGATGAGACGAGTCAAGAATAGGTTGGAAGAGAATAAAATAAAACTGGAGTACACACAAGAAGCAGTGGACCACCTTGCTCAGATTGGGTATGATCCCAACAATGGGGCAAGACCCGTGAAGCGAGTGATTGAGAAGATTGTGAAGAAAGAGATAGCCAACAAGGTTCTGAAAGGAGAGTTTGTTGAGGATGACACTATCCTTCTCGATGTTGACAAGACAAACAAGGAATTGGTCATCAGGAAGCTCGAGAGTGATGCTCTTGTTGAAGAAATGGTTGCTTGATCATACAAATAAAGTTAGACGATTTAGTTACATGAGCGGATCTAGCAAATGTAACAACATGTGATACACCATTTTTAGATAACAAAGTTTTCAACCAAATGTGCATGGGACATTTCCTCAAACTTTTAATAAAACTAATAAAAATATATTTGCCCCATCCATTCTACGCTTTTTCCCGACAAAAGCAAATGGGAGAACACACCGACTTCTTATTTGACCAAGAGCATCTACTCTCGATATTGTGTTCATGGTAATTTGTTGAGCAGTTTGTATGGCATATTGCATACATACGTATTATGTACAAATAAAGGTGCGTTAAAATAGATAAATCAACCCAAACCAAACGGTTATGGTTCATTAGTCTTTCATGGGTCAAGGATCATGATAACTAGTGGAGGTTAGTGGTCGATGTATTTTATAGATTTACAAATCCAACCAAATCTAGTGATATTGGGTATATGAATATAAAACTTATATTAAAGTTCATGTGCTATTGACTTATATTTTTTTAATTCAAATTCAAATCATGTGTTATTGAACCGTACAGATTTAATAATGAATATGATTTCATAATTGATTTGTATATAATTTTTTAATATAAAATTCGATACAAATCCATTCAAATCCATTATGAAATCAAATTTATTAGTAAATCTGTATAATTTAATAACACCTAATTTAAATTAGAATTTATAATTTTTAAAACCAATAACACATGATTTTAATATGAATTTTAAAATCACATAACCAATAACATTAAATTTAGTTTGAATTTCAGAATCCATTAAAATACACAAACAAATAAACTCCACTTAATATTTTATGGGTCAAGTATCAACCCAACTCATATAAATGGAATAAAACGATATATAATTCTTCAATTTAGGATAAATAATTCTTCAATTTAGGATAAACGATAAATAATTCTTCAATTACAAATTGAAAAATAAAAAAATAAAAAAAAGATAAACAACAATCT